>SJYV01031728.1:522020-532546 GCA_006410875.1 Neotragus pygmaeus | reverse complement strand
CTGTAGCTGGCAGAGAGATGTTTAACAGGCTTACTCACCAGGGGAGCAAAGAGATTTTATTAGGAAAACAGGATTTTATCTGAGCGTATTTATCTGTGGAAAGCAGACCATTTAGTAGCTGATTAACCTGTAGAAAAACAGATGAAACTGTGTGACTCTTCGTCCCAAACAGTCTTAACATCAAGGTTGTGTGGGGTGGGAATCAGATCAGAAGGCCTGACTTCAGGGACTTCCTTGGTGGCCCAGTGGTTAAGGCTCTACCTTCCAGTGCAGGGGGTATGGATTGGATCCCTGGTTGGGGAGCTAAGTTCCCACATGCCTTGTGGCCAGAAAACCAAAACAGAAAACAGAGGCAATATTGTAACAAATTCAATGAAGACTTTAAAAGTGGTCTACATTAAAAAAAAAAATCTTAATAAAAAAAAAAAGAAAGCTTGACTTCATTCCTGGAGCTTTGGTTTCCCTATGTATAAAACAGGATTGAAAAGCCTTTATAGTAATGGAGTTTTTTTCATGCCGTTAAAATAATAATGTATAAACGTATAGGAAAGGGAGGGGAAAAAAAACTCTGGTGGTTCCTACCACTAATGTACATCATTTTCTGCATTCATCGACAAATATCCATGTCACATAGGCACACAGACATTTTAGAGAGACCTGAAATCATATTTTTTTAACCTTTTTTCATTCACTGTACTTTTGAGTTTTTCTCCTTCATTATTTAAGTATTCTTTGCGAGTATAACTTTTAGTGGCTGCCCAATATTCTTGGGTATGTGAGGAACATTTCAGATCTTGGTCCCAAGGAGCCTTCTTGGGGTGACCTCCAAGTCATATCCATCAACATTGTTATCAGCCAAAGTAGCACTTGCTCACCTCTTCCCAGGCGCCCTGCCTCTGTTCTTAACCCCAGTCTGTTCTCCATACTGAGGCAAGAGACATCTTTGTAAAGTTCGAGTTTGCTCAGAACAGGCCTCCCATCCCCCCTGCACTTAGGATTAAGTCCTGTTTGATCTGGCTTCTGGCCTCCTCTCTCCCCTTGCCCTGTGCATACCATGTCTCAGCACAGCAGCCCCTTTCTGCCCCACAGATATGCCACGCTCAGGACCCACCCCAGGCCGCTGGCTCTTTCTCTTCTGTCAGCATGGGCACAGCCACCTCTTTCAGGCAGTTTCAGCACTGGGGCCCTTTTCCTCCGCCCCGACGCAGGCAGATTTCTCGAGTCCTGTGGGAAGAGGTCCCACAGAAGCCAACTTTGCCTTTGCTGGGCAGGTCTGAAGCTGTTCCAAGTAGGCCGGAGTGTAAGTGACCCTCCTGACTTCCCACGGGATTGGCGCCGGCTCCCTAAGGGCGCCTGTCCTGAGTTGAGTAAGTGTAGGGATGGCTGAGGGCCTCCCAGGTGGCGCTAGTGGTAAGGAACCTGCCTGCCAAATGCAGGAGACAGGAGACGTGGGTTCAGACCCTGGGTCGGGAAGATCCGCTGGAGGAGGCCATGGCAACCCGCTCCAGTATTCTGGCCTGGAGAATCCATGGATAGAGGACCCTGGCAGACCAGAGTCCCTGGGGTCGCAAAGAGTCGGACACAGCTGCAGTGACTGAGCACGCACGCAGGCAGGAGTGGCTGAGGAAGGTGATTATACGACAAGACCTTGCAAGCCCTCCGCTCTGGGGCGGTCGGAAGTCTCTGCATCTCACAGAACGATTGGGCTGCCCTCTGGGGCCCCCCTGGGATGTTTCGTTTTGGTAGTGCCCTCGAGGATGGCTTTTCATCCCTGTTCCCCTTCAGTCTCCTTGTCTGGAGACAATGTGGAATTTCTCCCAGCCCAAGATGTCGGCAGACTGGGAGCAGCCCTTCCTGGGACTGTGCTCTCAGCCGCTGGCATCGGCCCCCAATTGTTCCCTGCAGGACAATGGCCACTCTTTTTGGCCAGGAAGGGGAGCTCATGAAAGGAGCATTTCTTTGGAAGCTTGAGAGCTTTGCGGCCACCCCGCCTGCGTGAGATGAACTGCAGTTTCTTCCTGCCACAAGTGGGTGTTCCCTGGCTCTGAATGGCTCCCTTGTGAACAGGGCACACCGGGAAATGCGGGTTGGCGAAGGAAGGCATCCTTGGGGGTGGGTCGTCAGAATGGCATTTGCCCAGACACATCAGCTCAAATACTGAATATACAGGCTTCTATGTTTTAGGGGGAAAAAATGACTGATGATGACTGAAAGAACATGACAGAGTGAAAATGGTTGATCTCAGGGCTTGGGATTGATGGACTGATTCTGAGAATTTTACTAGTAGTTATAATTATGCTCAGCTGTCCCTTAGTTTGGAGGGAAATGATGAATTTTTTTTTTTTTAGATGAGAACAGTTAACATCAGGTAAAATGCTTCATAATTCAGACCAGAGGGGCACCCTTTAGGTTGAACAAGTTGTGTTCAACATATCCTGTGGCCTTGGCCTTTGTGGCATTGGACGTGTTCTGGTGTGAGCTTTGAATGTCACGCAGCAGGACCAATGATCATGTTTCAGCAAAGCAAAGTGTGTCCACCCTGGTTCCTGCCCTTATGTGGGGGCAAAGCCTTGGCCCTTTGACCTCCAGCCAGAGGCTCTCCCTGTTGGCATGTGCCATCTCCCCACAGCCTAGCCACGTGACTGCCCATGTGCATCATTTGCAGAAGTTGAGCTTGGCCGCAGAGCAGATTTGTCTCATTGTTATAGTCCACAGACAGACACAGGCTCACCCTGAACGTGAGTCAGTGCCATGCGGGGGCGGGGGCACAGAAACTGGAAGCCGAGTCCATCAGAAGGACTATTGCCTTCACCCTGAGCAGCACTGGAGCCCACCGCACAGTCGCTTCACGTGCCAGTACCTTCGGGGTGTTGCCTGTGGTTTTCAGCCATAGACAGGTGCTCTGTAGCTTTTCTGAGGGGAGAGGGGCTGCAGGGTCCAGGAGCCAGTGACCAGGTCTAGGGGAAGGCAGGGGCTTAACCAGGGCAGGCTGCTCAGGGGCCCAAGCAGTGTGGTGTCACAGGGCAGCAGTTTGTGCCCCTATGAAATGGGCCTCTGAGAACACCCTCTCCTGGCACATCAGTTGGGTATTCAGGGAAGGGCCTAGGCCAATCCCCTGGGACTGTCCTGGCTCCAGGTGTTGGTTGGAAGGTCCCAGGGGACCCTGCAAAATGTTTGTAGTGTCAGCGACTTCTCACCAAATGAGGAGAAGTTTCTTGATTATACTTAATTCCTAAGATCCCTCTTTGCTGACTCTCATTAGCCCCTCCAAGTCACGTGAATATGAAAGTGCTCATCCATCTTTCTGGCGTCTGCTTGCTGTTTATAAGTCCCGTGACACCTGCATGGATAAGATACCACTTGGTGGGTTCTGAATGATAAAACTTAGGTTTTCTTGGTTTTAGGAATCAGCGATCATAAGAGTTAATTAGGCCCTAGTGTGAGTCCAACTCCTCAGTTTTGTCTTTCAGTTCTGCCTACTTCCACGCACAGACTGTGGGCAGATACCTGCTCTTTGATGAAGCGCGAAGTAATAAAAGCTCCTCTTCCCATTTCTTGTTCTAGGTGTGGAATACTGATTTGGATTGAGAGACTCTACATATGTTGCATGGTGTTTAACACAGGTCTTTTTTCATACTGCGTGCTTGACAGGCTACTGTGCAAGAGAAGGCACCAGACAAGCAATTGGAGAGACTGTCTGAGAACTGAACAGGAAGTCAGTTACTAGTCATTTGCTGGTATAGACTGACCAAAAGCTTCCTATTTGGTAGTTCCCCAGTCCTTGGTCGTGGGGATTAATTGCGGGCATCATAGGGCAGGTAGTCTTTAGAACTCCTTGTGGGTCTACTCAGCTTTTGTGATTTTGATTCAATGATTTGATTCCAATGTTTCTGGATGTACTTTATTGATCAAGACCTCTAAAACTGGGTGTATAAAGCTGTTCAAGATCTTGTTTTCCTCTGTGCCGGGCTTACCTTCCAATCTCAGAAGCGTGGTCTCTCTGAGGGTTGCTGAAACTGACGAGGTTTCTGGCTCTTTCTGGGTGACCTATGACCTGGAGCCTGTAATGTCAAGTCAGGCTTCCTCCTGCAGTTTCTCCTGTTCCCGTTGCCTGAGTTCTCCTTACTCTCAGGCTGTGCTGGTATTTATTTAATGGGGCGGGGGGAGTTCCATGTCCAGGACAGCCTGTCACCCTAAATATATGTGCTGCTGCTAGGAGCACTTCACACAGAGCTCTGACTCCTGCTTCTTGCCTGCCATTCCAGCCTAGCAGCTCTTAGAGGTTAGTCGTGTCTGGCTACAGTACAGTGAGGACAGAAATTTCTATACAAGTAAACGAAGGATTCCAAGGATAGTCAGAATCTCACGTGCAAATGGGCCAGGATCAGTCGCACGCGTTTTAGACTTGGAGGAGGTGAGTGCTGGCTGTGGGCTGTCACTGAGAGTGGGTTCTCCCCACCCATGCCCCCTCGATGTTTTCATCACTCTTAGCAAATAGGTCTTAACAGGTAAGCAAGTCCCTGAGGGTCCGCAGCCTTGGCCTGCTTCCCTTAGGGGGTCCTGGCTTCCTCTTCCTGTGGTCTCTCCGCTCTCCTTTGATGCTTTGAGTTTCTGCTTTGGGCTATGAGCAGGGAGACAAGGCCTCAGTGTCTGCTGGGTCCGAGGCCAGTTGGGCAGGACGATCGGGGAGTGGAGCCAGGACACACCTGGACCCATTCCTGTGGCTCTGAGCCTCATAGTGTGTGCTGTGTCCTCTCTCAGCCCAGAGCGGGGGCAGGGACCAGCGTGTGCCTGGCCCTGTGATCACACAAGGCTGGCATCTTCCCCCTGTTTTTAGATATGAGAAAACTGAGGCTGGATGAAGCCTCAGACTGCCTACAGCTGGGAGTCAGCCAAGAGCTCCTGAAGATGGGGCTCCCCTTGGGTAGGGTGTTATTACAGAGATGAGTCCTGGCTTGTCACAGGCGCTGTGTCTCTGAGAAGGAACTTTCATATCCTGCTTCACCCTCAGGCCCTAAGAGGAAAAGCGGTCTGGAACTGGGAAGTTTTGAAAGCTGGGGAGGATGTCCGGAGTTCCCGTGGACTGGGCTGGGGGGTCTCCTGCTTTGTCAAGGTAGAGCAGGTGTTGCATCTCAGAGTGTTTCCTTGACTGAGGGCCCTTGAGAGGGAGGGTTAGCTGGTGGAATCCTTGGGGACGTGGACACTGCCAGGCCTTCAGGCATGTTCAGACTTCCCAGTTCAGGGACTTTCCCTAAAATGGCCTTGAAAATGCAGAGGGCCAGCTTACCTGTGTCTTGGCTAGGCTTCTTGTGGAACTTGGATTTGTTTTGCTTCCCGTGAATCAGTGCCAGCCAAAGTGCGGCCTGGATCTGATGTTTGCAGCACCAAGACGCTCAGAGGTGCATGGACTTCAGTCTGTGCACGTTAATGCCTGTCCTTCCTGTCTGAGGAGGACCCATGATGCTGGGAACTGTTTGCTTCGGGCTCTAGATCCGGGAGGAATACCTGCCCTGTGGCCAGGGCTCTGGGACTCCGAGGAGCGAGAATTTGCAGAAGGGAAGGCAAGTGCAGGTTGGAGTGACTTGGCTCTGTTTTTCTGACTTGGCTTACCCCACATGTCTGTAAAGCTGTGGGTAGACCGTAGTGAAAGAATTCATTTCCATAACCAAAATAAAGCTACACAGTCTGCTCTTCCATCGCCCAGTTTGAGATTGAGCATTATAACTTACTTTTTGGTAAAACCTGGGGTTTTCTTTAATGTTTGTTATTTATGTTAACACATGATTAACATGTTAAAATGTTAACTTGGCATAGTTTAAAGAAGACTGGCCGTATGGGGAGTCTTGGCCAACCTGGGTTTATTCCTTGGAAATGTCTGACAGCAGAACTGTGGCTCTTGGGGTCCGCAGAACAAGGAGCAAGCAGGTAGGGTGGCTTGAGGAGGTGGGCGCCCTTCTCTGTCACAGACCGCCCTTAGGTAACCGAGACAGACTTGAAACAGCGCTGGGACTGCTCACTCATCTGTGCTGCTGGAACGCACAGGGCTGGGCGCAGGCCTGACTGCCCGACCACTGAGGTCCGCCACGTGGCAGCCATGTGGAGCCTCTCCTGGTTTCTCCCCTGCTCCATCTTCTCTACAGGTGGCTCCTGCTTGGCTGACTTCACCCAGAGCTCCATTCTGGCCTTCCCTTTCTCCTCTGTCTTGCAGCTGTGCTCTCATCCCAGTGGTGGCCATTGGGATGGAGTGGGGTTAGGAGAAATGGCCGTGGGTGGCCGAAGAGCTGGGTCTACACCCTGGCTCATCCACTGTCTTCCTCTCCGCCCTGCAGTCCCTACACCACCCCTGGGAAACGTCATGGTTTCCCGACTACTCCACTGGGCCTTACACCTTTGCTTCACATTTTTCGCAAATCTGGATCGTTCAGCCTTTGCTTCACATGTTTATATGTGGATGTGGCAGTTTTTGTATTTAGCATACATGAACTGAAAAAGTTTAAAGCACAGGTTTTTCAGTCAAAGCAGTTGTAATAAGTATTTTTGTAGCTGAAAAGATTGTAAGGGAAGACTATATTAAGTATTTTCCATGGATTTGAAGACACCCATGTTTACAGTAAAATAACAGTTATGCAGTATATATTTTACTGTATATAACTATACTGTATAGTTATATACAGTAAAATATATTTCTGGCATTGGTTGCGTTTGCAGTGCATGGTGAGTGATGAGATGGGTGATTTTTGATGGTACATTAATTAGATGGAATGTGTTCACAGACCCTCAGTGAACTCAGTGGTTCAGAGAGGTTCAGAAGTTGTCAGCGAAGGACAACTTCTGATAATGTTACATGTCTTCTCACAGCTTGTTTGCTGGAGGTGGGAAGTCTCTTTAGAAGTGGGGTAAACTTCGGGTCTCTGATGAGGCTGAGGAATGGTGTGCCGCATGGACGTCCACCTGGAGCCCAGCTGGGAAGAGTAGGTGCAAGTTCAGGGTCTCCTCCCCAGTCATTTAACCACTTGGCTAATTAGGAGGAGGAAGCCAAAAAAAGGAGGAAGCCTGAGGAACCAGGGCCCCTGGGGAACCCAGCAGACATAGCTCTGGCCTTCCTGCCACAGGGAGGGAAGCCTGCTAAGGTGTCCTTCTCCTGAGCGGCAGTGACCACGAAGGGCAGTCCNACAAGGCCTCAGTGTCTGCTGGGTCCGAGGCCAGTTGGGCAGGACGATCGGGGAGTGGAGCCAGGACACACCTGGACCCATTCCTGTGGCTCTGAGCCTCATAGTGTGTGCTGTGTCCTCTCTCAGCCCAGAGTGGGGGCAGGGACCAGCGTGTGCCTGGCCCTGTGATCACACAAGGCTGGCATCTTCCCCCTGTTTTTAGATATGAGAAAACTGAGGCTGGATGAAGCCTCAGACTGCCTACAGCTGGGAGTCAGCCAAGAGCTCCTGAAGATGGGGCTCCCCTTGGGTAGGGTGTTATTACAGAGATGAGTCCTGGCTTGTCACAGGCGCTGTGTCTCTGAGAAGGAACTTTCATATCCTGCTTCACCCTCAGGCCCTAAGAGGAAAAGCGGTCTGGAACTGGGAAGTTTTGAAAGCTGGGGAGGATGTCCGGAGTTCCCGTGGACTGGGCTGGGGGGTCTCCTGCTTTGTCAAGGTAGAGCAGGTGTTGCATCTCAGAGTGTTTCCTTGACTGAGGGCCCTTGAGAGGGAGGGTTAGCTGGTGGAATCCTTGGGGACGTGGACACTGCCAGGCCTTCAGGCATGTTCAGACTTCCCAGTTCAGGGACTTTCCCTAAAATGGCCTTGAAAATGCAGAGGGCCAGCTTACCTGTGTCTTGGCTAGGCTTCTTGTGGAACTTGGATTTGTTTTGCTTCCCGTGAATCAGTGCCAGCCAAAGTGCGGCCTGGATCTGATGTTTGCAGCACCAAGACGCTCAGAGGTGCATGGACTTCAGTCTGTGCACGTTAATGCCTGTCCTTCCTGTCTGAGGAGGACCCATGATGCTGGGAACTGTTTGCTTCGGGCTCTAGATCCGGGAGGAATACCTGCCCTGTGGCCAGGGCTCTGGGACTCCGAGGAGCGAGAATTTGCAGAAGGGAAGGCAAGTGCAGGTTGGAGTGACTTGGCTCTGTTTTTCTGACTTGGCTTACCCCACATGTCTGTAAAGCTGTGGGTAGACCGTAGTGAAAGAATTCATTTCCATAACCAAAATAAAGCTACACAGTCTGCTCTTCCATCGCCCAGTTTGAGATTGAGCATTATAACTTACTTTTTGGTAAAACCTGGGGTTTTCTTTAATGTTTGTTATTTATGTTAACACATGATTAACATGTTAAAATGTTAACTTGGCATAGTTTAAAGAAGACTGGCCGTATGGGGAGTCTTGGCCAACCTGGGTTTATTCCTTGGAAATGTCTGACAGCAGAACTGTGGCTCTTGGGGTCCGCAGAACAAGGAGCAAGCAGGTAGGGTGGCTTGAGGAGGTGGGCGCCCTTCTCTGTCACAGACCGCCCTTAGGTAACCGAGACAGACTTGAAACAGCGCTGGGACTGCTCACTCATCTGTGCTGCTGGAACGCACAGGGCTGGGCGCAGGCCTGACTGCCCGACCACTGAGGTCCGCCACGTGGCAGCCATGTGGAGCCTCTCCTGGTTTCTCCCCTGCTCCATCTTCTCTACAGGTGGCTCCTGCTTGGCTGACTTCACCCAGAGCTCCATTCTGGCCTTCCCTTTCTCCTCTGTCTTGCAGCTGTGCTCTCATCCCAGTGGTGGCCATTGGGATGGAGTGGGGTTAGGAGAAATGGCCGTGGGTGGCCGAAGAGCTGGGTCTACACCCTGGCTCATCCACTGTCTTCCTCTCCGCCCTGCAGTCCCTACACCACCCCTGGGAAACGTCATGGTTTCCCGACTACTCCACTGGGCCTTACACCTTTGCTTCACATTTTTCGCAAATCTGGATCGTTCAGCCTTTGCTTCACATGTTTATATGTGGATGTGGCAGTTTTTGTATTTAGCATACATGAACTGAAAAAGTTTAAAGCACAGGTTTTTCAGTCAAAGCAGTTGTAATAAGTATTTTTGTAGCTGAAAAGATTGTAAGGGAAGACTATATTAAGTATTTTCCATGGATTTGAAGACACCCATGTTTACAGTAAAATAACAGTTATGCAGTATATATTTTACTGTATATAACTATACTGTATAGTTATATACAGTAAAATATATTTCTGGCATTGGTTGCGTTTGCAGTGCATGGTGAGTGATGAGATGGGTGATTTTTGATGGTACATTAATTAGATGGAATGGGTTCACAGACCCTCAGTGAACTCAGTGGTTCAGAGAGGTTCAGAAGTTGTCAGCGAAGGACAACTTCTGATAATGTTACATGTCTTCTCACAGCTTGTTTGCTGGAGGTGGGAAGTCTCTTTAGAAGTGGGGTAAACTTCGGGTCTCTGATGAGGCTGAGGAATGGTGTGCCGCATGGACGTCCACCTGGAGCCCAGCTGGGAAGAGTAGGTGCAAGTTCAGGGTCTCCTCCCCAGTCATTTAACCACTTGGCTAATTAGGAGGAGGAAGCCAAAAAAAGGAGGAAGCCTGAGGAACCAGGGCCCCTGGGGAACCCAGCAGACATAGCTCTGGCCTTCCTGCCACAGGGAGGGAAGCCTGCTAAGGTGTCCTTCTCCTGAGCGGCAGTGACCACGAAGGGCAGTCCTTGGGCTGAGGCTGGCAGTGAGACGTCCCGTCTGTTGGCCAGCGTGTCTCTGCACTGGATGGGCAGGACAGTGGAGCTGAGAGTGGGGGCAGGAGCGGGCATTTCCCAAAGATGAGAGGAGTCAGAGGCGGGGCCTGGACAAGAGGTGAGTCTCGTTTCCCTCTCGTCAGCTGATAGCGAAAGTTTTTGTGGTGGCATTCCCCTGGGGGGCTTTACGTAAGTACCAGTCACGTTGCGGTGGAAGAGGACTTCAGCCCTGAAACAAGTCTGGGAGGTGCTGCTGGGTGGAAAAGGGGATGAGTTCCCGAGGCCTGCTTCTGTGCTCTGGCTTTCCAAGGACAGAGGTGAGCTCCGTGTATTTCCCAAAGAAGCCGACTCCCGAACTCTCTGAGAGAGACCAGAGGTCCTTGGGATGCCTTTGGGAAACACTCCTCTTAGAGCCATTGTTTCCATTCCCCCCTCTCTGGGCATTGCAGTTTTGCTTGAGATTTGAAAAACAGGGTTAATGGGGACATCAGCTACAGCTAACTAGATGTGCCCCACTGCACTGGAATGTAGCGTGGCATTTGTAAAATGAATCACTTGGGGGCACTGAGCTGTCCCTGCACCCTGCTGTATTTCTGCTTCTGGGCAGGAAAGGCACTCCAGGCCAAGTGTAGGACGTGTGCAAAGTTGTGGTGTCTGTGGAGGGCCGGGGAGAAGTCTGAGGTGAGGGTGGAAAGGAGTGCTGAGGAGGGAGACCCTCGAGCTTGATCCTGCAGGCAGAGTAGGTGAGCAGGTGGCAGGCATGTCACTGCAACATTCTTTTTTTTTTTTTT
>SJYV01031728.1:487323-511943 GCA_006410875.1 Neotragus pygmaeus | reverse complement strand
GTTTTGGTGGTGGTGACCCTAGAATCACAGCTGAGATGGGGCGAAGTTGGTCTGTTTGTGTCCCTGTGAAGACTCCGTGTGTCCAGGAGGTGTCCCTGGGTGGTTTCTGGGCGGTCGGAGGGGCAGCTCTTGACCTTGGTAGTGATTTAGGAGTGTGCGCCCCGCAGAGAGCCAACTGCCGGGCTGTCTGGGCCAAAGAGGAGGGACAGTGTCCACTGGCTCCCAGGAGGTGGCGCCACAGGCCGGAGTAAGCCTGACAGCGGCGGGCAAGTCAGACTGTGGGCGGGGTTAAGTCCCAACTGGTTGAGGGAAGAGTCTGGGAGCTGGGAGAGGCTGGCTGTGGGAGGGCGGAACCGCCTAGGGCTGGGCCAAGACGGCCAGGGACTGGACCGAGGTCTCGAGGAGGGCTAAGCCGATAGCTAGGGCCTAACCCTGAGGGTACTCTTGTCTTGTGTCCTCCTCATGGCGTTGCAGCCCCAGGTCATAGAGGGCAAAGCCCAGGTTTGGGATTTGCCAAAATGGCTGGGAATTGAGGCTGAGTCAGTCCGCTCCTTTTCCAGGGATCACACCCTATTTTCCTCCACACCTCTGTTGCACAAGGTCAAGGGAAAGAAAGGTGAAGGAAGGGGCTGGCTCCAGCCCACAATGGCAGGGGTGGGGAGGTCCTTGGGAGGTGGCAGCAGCTTGTCCCTGGGTGTGCCTAGTGGAGAGGACCAGCTTGGCCCTGAATGCACTCGCCCTCAGGGAACACGTGCCTGGGCTTGGGGCATGCAGAAGAGGGTGGAGTCCTCCTCTTGTTTGATGAGCACAAGGTGTACATGTGTGTAGTGGGGAGGCCAGCTCTGCGTCCCTGTGTCCACTACAGTGATTATTAGAGCGCAGATGAGAGATGGAGGCGCATCCGCTGTGACCCCAGTGGCTCTGACTCAGCAGCCACTGAGCCTCCTGAGGCCAGTTCTGGGTCCCTGGTCTCTCCTCAGAGAGGCCCTGGGCCAGGCAGGGCTAGGAGAGGGACACAGCTACCCTGTAAGCCCCAGGAAGATCTCTGGAGCAGATCCGGGGATGAGGGGGAGGGCTCGGTTGAAATGAGCAAAGACTGGGGGAAGGAAGGCTCAGTGGCAAGTGGAGGCTGTCCCTTGTTCAGCCGTACTAGGAATTCCTCGGTCTGCACTATTAGCTTCTGGTCAGAAAGGCTGCCACCTGGGAGAGCTAATGCCCATGCCGGGTCTGCCAACCTGGGCAGTTATCAGTACATAACTAGTGGTGGTAACTCAGATGCTTCTGTACAACTGACACCTGCTGCTCCCCACCCCAGAATCTGGGGAGACCTGCGTGTGACTTGAGCCCTCGCCTGGTCGAGTCTGCTTTGGCCACACGCAGGGCTACAGGGGATGCCAGCGGTCCCTGCACGGAGGGCCAGCAGTCAGGGCCTCCAGAATCAGGGCCTGGTCTGAGCAGCAGGCAAAGGCCAGACTTGGAGACTGCAGCTTCAGTGAGGGTAGTGTGGGCTCAACGGTCTTAGTTTCTGCTGCATCCCTGGGGCCTAGTGTAATGCTGTCTTTGTCCTAGGGCTCGAAAGTGCCAAACTGAACTGAAATTTAACTACATTGAATTTAGTGAAATTGAAATCGTCCATCCTGGAAGAGGCCTAAGGGACTGTGGATCTTTCTACTTGTCAAAAGGGTTTTGTTTCACTGACCTGCGTTATTCTATTTTTCCTGGAAGGCAGGAACTGTTCCAGTGACTCCTGAAAGCTTCCTGGACAAACCAACCCCATGTTAATCCACTCTGACCAGGAAAAGACAAAGCTCAGTGCAGAGCATAGCTATGTCCCATGAAATCCCTGGTGGTAAAGGGTAATTCTCAGTAATNATAAACTTTCCATCATTAGGTTTCCCTGGTGGTTCAGACAGCAAAGAATCTGCCTGCAATGCAGGAGACCTGGGTTCAGTCCTTGGGTTGGGAAGATCCCCGGAGAAGGGCATGGCAACCCACTCCAGTATTCTTGCCTGGAGAATCCCATGGGCAGAGGAGCCTGGCACGCTACAGTCCATGGGTCACAAAGAGTTGGACATGACTGAGTGACTAACACTTTCACTTTCTACTTCCATCATTATGAGAATTAGATGAGTTTGTAAAATATGTCCAAGTTTACTTAAGTTCCTCTACACAGCTGTGATTTATGAAGCCAGGAATAGTTTGGAATATCTTCTAAGAAGTAATCTCCCTCAGGAAAACCCAGGTTTGTGTGAGAAGTGAGGAGTCAGAATAAAAGGCAAACACTGAAGTCTGTATTAGTGAGGCACGGGAAAAGTAATTGGTAAGCTCTCAGGTCCATGCAGAGGCAGCCTGCAGCCCCTCATCTGACAGTCCCTGGGAACCACAGCTCAAAACCTCCAAGAAGTATCAACTCTTCCCCCTCCCCATCCCCAAGGTCACTGTTCTAGGGCCTACTGAGGCAGCTTTCCATCTAGCTTCAGGCCAACCGTGACACACCGTCCACCTTTCCCAGGGACAGTTTTTGAGGTTCTCATCTCCCGGGATTAAGCCTGGACCTGAATCCCAGATGGTTGCACCGCCCCACCTGTATAAAGCCTTCACTCCCCAGCTAGTCTTTGAGAACCTCATAACCAGCCCCATATCTCAGTATCCTTTAAAATCTCCGTCCTTCCATGACATTGTACCTCTGAACACTCTTCGTTCATTAGCGTTTCCAACTCTTAAACATCCTTTAACGACGCCACACGGCGTCCCCTCTCTGAGGCCAGTTCCCACAAAGTCTGCCAAAAGCTGGGACACTGAAGTTACCCAAGTGAGAGCTCCCACGCCCAAGTTCTCCGAGTCAGAAAGCCCCACTGGCTCCAAGACAGGGCACGGAGTGACGCCCCCACGGACCCGTCTCGTTGTCCGTGTCCCCCCAACCTGGTCAGGCGGGACGCTCCTACCAACCCTCGCGGCACACGCCTGGTAGTACCCGCCGGCCTCGGAGGGCGCATGCGCCGGCGCCGGCGGCTGTATCCCGGCTATCCAGCCTTAGGCTCGTGGACTAAAGTCTTCAGAGGCCAGCGGGAGCGCGCGCACGCGTGGAGGAGGGGGGGGCGTGTGCAGAGAAGGGTACGCGATCCGCGCATGCGCAGTGGCAAGCGGCGGCGCTAGCCGAGCTGGGAGATGGCGGCGGCGGCGGCGGCGGAGCGGAGCGTGTGAGAGTCGCCCGGGAGCCGCCGGCCCGGGCCCAGTGCGACCCCGACCCCGCCCGCCCGCCTGCCCGCCATGGGCAACGAGGCCAGCCTGGAGGGCGGCGCTGGCGACGGGCCGCTGCCGCCCGGAGGCTCCGGCCCCGGCCCGGGCCCCGGTGCCGGGAAGCCGCCTTCAGCACTGGCAGGCGGAGGACAGCTCCCGGCGACAGGCGGGGCGCGGGCGACCGCCGGACCTGCGGGTCCAGGCCCCGGGCCTGGGGGTGGTCCGGGCAGGTAAGCGCGCGGCGCAGCTCCCGGGGGCGGGGGCAGGAGGGCACGGAAGTGTGTAGCCTGAGGCGTAGGCCAGTGCCGGGGCCCACGACCCTGCGGTCTAGTCTGGACAGCGAGGTCGGACGTCCGGCCACACTTTGAACCCAGCTGGTTTGAGGGGGTGGCATGAGGGAAGGTGGTCCGCGACGCGGCCCTCCCTTTACAGCTGCCCTGCCTTAATATAAAGCACGATGCTGAGCACAGGGTCAGTCTGGGCCTGCAGACCGTGACTTCGTCACGAACCCCAAATTCTCTTCACCCCAGTGCTGGGCTAAGAAGGGGCTTATGTAACCTCAGCCTGGTCCCTCCGCACTGGGGAGCAATGGGATGGAAAACGTCCTCCCTGTCTGCTGGTATCTGCCTGTGTCCATTGTGTTGGGACGAGGAAAGAGCACAATGGGAGTGGCTGTCAGGGAAGATAAGTGTCACTGTGAGGAGCAGAAAGATGTGGAAATAGTTGAACCATGAACTTGGTCATGCGCTTTCCTCAGGCATTTAGTAGCTAAAATCTTTGGAGGAGGGGAACTGGACACCAAAATGTACTTTTTTAGGCTCAACAGTACTAACAGGGTCATGTGCTTTCACCATGGTTTAGTGAAACACTTTGAGGTGAAGCAAAATTGCTCTTGAATCATCTAGAACCAAATACGTTCTGTTGCCTCATGATCTAGAATCCTACCTCAAATCAGTGACATGTTTTAAACAGAACATATCTGATCAAATACTATGAAACCAGCTGTTTAAAATGCATGTGGTGGTCCTATAAACAATTAAGTGGCAGTAAATGCAGTGGAAGGAAATACCAATATATAGTAAATCAGTCGACTGAAAACTCAGGAAAGCTAAGAGACGACAAGATAAAATGGAAGGCGTTATCTTCACAGCAGATAGACCCGGGGAGTAGCGAAGCTGGGGTGTGCTTTGGATCCATGTGAGTCTGCTGATAAATGTTGCCTTGGTTTTTCTGTGTGTCCCACAGACTGTAAGGGAGCATAATTTTTGCTTCTTCAGCTGCCCAGCTGTGCCTCTCATGGGCTTATTTTCTCAGAAATCGTTTCTTAGACAATTAATGGTAATGAAAAGCTCTCGGTAGCCTGAAACCTGCTGCAGACAAGCCAGCTTGTGACCATCCCTTTTAGAGGGGGAGTTTGCCCATTTTAGATTAGCTTTTTCAGTAATGCAGGTGTGGAGCACACAGTTCTTAGCACTGCAAATACTGTCCATTTTGCTGCGTGTTGAGCTGCTCTTTGAGTTTTAGCTCGAGGGAGGCTCACTCAGGCTTTAGAGCACTCCCTCCAGGGGAAAGCCTCTACAGCTGTGTGGAAAAACACCTTGTTATTGGGAGTTCTCTATATAGGAAACTCAACATTTCCCTTCTTGTAACCAAGCAGGCTTCTCTGCCTATCATTTATCTGATGTTGCAGAGGCAAGCATATGAAAATTTGGAAAGACTTGGACATCTCAAAGAGACAGGAAAAGGCTAGTGTCTATTCATATTCCTTTTCACTATTTCATTTCTACCCTGTCTACGTGTTCTACTACAGGGCAGACCCATGAACCACTGTGGGGTAGAGAATCATGGGCTCCTGCTGGATTTAGCAGTCACGTAATTTTGCTCTTGGCTGTAGGCAGTGCATACACACGGGCATGTTTAGCTATGGTCCTACAGCTATCAAGCTCAGAGGGTGAGCTGGCTATTTGTCACCAAAGCTGGGGATTGGAGGTCCTTAGGAGATGGGGTTTACTCTTCCAGCTGATATTCGCTTGTCTGGGCACCTCAGCCAAGCCGCACCTCCATGATATGTCTCTCCTTCAGCAGCCATATAGCTTCACTTCCTCTCACCCAGCGTCTCAGGTACCTAATGCCAAATTTAGCAAGTTTTGTTCTGAGATGCTGCTGAACAGACTGGCCCATTGATGGAGAAAAAGCCCTGTGGCATGTGCTTCTGGGCATTTGGGAAAGAGCATTGGCATAGTTTCAAGCCAGCTTGTGAATTTGGGGGAATTACATGGTGAGTAGAGATAGGTGGAGGGTCAGGTAAGGGGAAGACCATTTTACTTCCCCAGAGAGGAATGGAACTGAGGCTCTGGGGGACTGGACTCCTGGCTCTTTCTTGTTGCTGTATTACCCCTTGTCACCTCAGGCTGAATTAGTCTTTTCCTCCTCATACTGAGCTGACTTGAGCCCTGCGAGGGGCCAGCTTCACCATTTGAGGCTGAAGAGCTCGGCTAGAACCCTGTGAGTAGCAGTCCGCCACACCCATAGTGCTGCCTCTTAACCTGTTTGGATGATACGGCACTTTGGGCATCAGAGAGTCTCTCAAAGCAGGGCTCTCTGCTCCTGGTCCCAGGGTCACATGCACAGTTACATAGGTTGTGCCTTCCCTGAGGAGTGCCAGATCAGGGAAGGCTGAACTCTCTCAGGCTTCAAGTTCTATGCCTTGGTGTGGGCTGCATCTTCCTGCAGGAAGGGGCACCTTTCAGTTATTCATTCATTCAGTTCATTTTATGGCTGAATGGCTGATGTTCAGTGAAGGTCCCAAGTTGATGGAGTTTTTACCTGTACACAAACCAGTTCAAGAGAAACTTTATCAGAACTCCAGAAAGCACCTTAAAAAAATTGCACAAAGAAGCCATGTAGACCAGTGGCGACGTGGTTCATTGACACCAGCTCTGTGGACTTGCAGGGCTTTGACATTTGCAAACCGATCTTTAGTCAGTCAAGCAAGGTATATTTACCAGTGTTAAGAGCAAGCACTGTGCTGGGCTTTGTGGAGGATCTGGAAGGATATACAATGCTCCCCTGGCCTCCAGCACCTCACAGAAAGCTCTTGAAGAACTCTTGGAGAATATGGAAGGATCCTAGGAGTGACACTGCAGGCAGCTTGGTGTCTGAGGAGCATTCAATAGGTAATGCTTATAGAAGCATTGTCAAGTGAGAAGAGTAGAGAGGCAGAGCCAGGCTTCAAAAGAAGGAGAATCCCAAGTCTGCTTGGAAAAGTGAGGGAGGTGGCCTTGAGAGGTAGAGAGAGGGAGAAATGACATGAGACACATGGTTTACACAGGCAGAGACTGGGGCTGAGTGCAGGGGTGTGAAAAACTGCGGCAAGCCACATAAGGCTCCTCCTTGTTACCCCACTGAAATCAGTGATCAGTGCTGAGCTGTCACTCACGTCCAGACCATATGTCAGGGAGACATCTTGAGCCCAGTGCAGCTGGGCACAGAGAGCCTGGGCATTTGTGGGAAGGTAGGTGAGGCTGCCCTGAGAACCATACCCAGAGTTCCTTTCTCAAGATAGGTTTGCCATAATTATATCTCGAAGATAAATTAATGAATGAATAACTAGGTTTTTCAGGCAAAGTATCTCTGGTCTGAGATTAGCCAGACTTGTTATACTATATCAGCTAACAGTCAGGCTCTAGAAAAATCTGGGATTAATTTGTAAGGCCAAAAAGAAAGGATACAATTACGAGGTTTAGAAATAATGGGCCTTTATCATTTAGAGATTATGTTAGGCCACTGGATTCTCAAGGAGGACATGTCATGGAGTTTGTGCTAAAGTGACCCTAATATCTGGATGGTGATGATGTCAAAAACTCAACCTAAGAGGGAAGCCATTTTTGCATTTCTTGCCTGGGAGAGAGGGGCAGTTTTGATAATATAGCTATTTGTAGCCTTGGTAAGACTGATAAGATGCCATAGGTCCCCCCCCCCCCAAAAAAAAGCTATGGATTTGTTAGGGAGAGAAAGTCTATTTTATTTAAAGTTTTTTTTATTATGGAAAATTTCAAACACACATACATAAAAGTAGAGAAAATAAGTTAGTGAACTGCCATGTTTCTATTGCCCAGCCACAGCCATCATCAACTCACAGCTGATCAAGTTTATCTATCTCCCTTACTCTACTTAAAGCATCTTCAATGGAAGCGTCTTCCAGATATTCAGACATTTCACCATCAATGTTTCAGTGTATATTTCTAAGAAATAAGGGCTTTGGGGACTTTCCTGGTGGTCCAGTGGTTAAGACGTCATGCTCCCAATGCAGGGGACACAGGTGTGATCCCTGGTCGGGGATCTAAGGGGCTTCTCAAGTGGTACTTGTGGTAAAGAACCCACCTGCCAATGCAGGAGATGTAAGAGATGTAGATTTGATTCCTGGGTTGGGAAGATCCCTTGGAGGAGGGCATGGCAACCCACTCCTATATTCTTGCCTGGAGAATCCCCTGGACAGAGGAGCCTGGTGGGCTACAGTCCATGGGGTTACAAAGAGCTAGACATAACTGAAGCGACCTTAGCACGTGCTTACGGGAAACTAAGCTCTGGCATGCTGCATGGTGAGGTGAAAAAGAAAGGAAATAAGGGCTTTATATAAACATTACCCGGAGAAAGCAATGGCAAGCCACTTCAGTACTCTTGCCTAGAAAATCCCATGGATGGAGGAGCCTGGTAGGCTGCAGTCCGTGGGGTCACTAAGAGTCGGACACGACTGAGCAGCTTCACTTTCACTTTTCACTTTCACGCATTGGAGAAGGAAATGGCAACCCACTCCCGTGTTCTTGCCTGGAGAATCCCAGGGATGGGGGAGCCTGGTGGGCTGACATATATGGGGTCTCACAGAGTCGAACAAGACTGAAGCAACTTAGCAGCAGCAGCATAAACATTACCACAGCACCATGATCACATCTAAGGAGGGTAACAATCTCTTCTTAACCTCAGTGAATATTCCATCAGGGTTCAGTTTTGGATTATTTTATTAATTTATTTTTATAATGGTTTGTTTGACTTGTAATCTGAACGAGGTCTGCACATAGCGTTTGTTTGCTACGTCTCTTCAGTTTCTTTAAATCCGTAAGTTCTGCTTGTGATTTATGATTGGCTGTGTGGTTTTTCCTCTGGTTTCATACACACACACATACACATATACACACACTCATATTCTGGATTATGCTGATTATATCCCTGTGGTGTCATTTAAGATGTTCCCCTGTCCCATATTTTTCCTCAAAACAGGGAATTACATCCAGAAGGCATTCAGAATCGCATCAGGGTTGTTTTGGCCAAGAAATCCTAGCTTTTTAAGAAAGTTTGTTGAGCACTTCCGATTGGAAGTGGTTAGGAGTTCGTTGAAAGAAGATCCAGACTTTGGACTAGTTTGAGAGCAAAGATTGATTCCATGGGTCATTTTTCCAGGTGGTTCTGAGTTTAAGAAGTCAAAGCTTGTGGACCACCTAGGTCATGCCTCTTCACCCCAGTGTCACAGGTGGAGCTTTCCCTGTATGTGTATTTTATATATTATATGTGTATAAGTAGCTGCCAGGAGATAAGATTTGGGGCTTCAGTAAATCCTCCCTCTTCTCCTAGGTCCTGCACATTTCAATGGGCCCCTTTCCCCTTATCTGATGGAGGCGGGGAGGGACAGACCTTGCTATGTGTGGGTTACTTGGGAGAATCTGTTCTTGGAGCCTGTGGCCTGTGTGCTGTGAGTTGGGGCTGACTGTGGAGGTAGGCTGGCAAAGCTGTCGTAACAGTTACGACTACCACTGCTGGGTGCCTGCTCCATCACTGTCATTCCTCTAGGTGTTTTACACACCCTTATTCCTCACACCAGGCTTCCCAGGTGGCTCAGCGGTAAAGAATCTGCCTGCCAGTGCATCAGACACTAGTTCAATCCCTGGGTCAGGAAGATCCCCTTGAGTAGGAAATGGCTACCCACCCTAGTATTCTTGCTGGCAGAATCCCCATGGACAGAGGAGCCTGGCGGGCTACAGTCCATGGGATCACAAAGAGTCAGACACGACTGAGCAACTGAGCATGCACACATTCCTCACTCCACCTTCCTGGCCATGCAGCTCCCACAGATTTTGTCTGTCCTGGCCTTACTTACCCTTCCTGTCCAGGGATTCACTTTTTAAAATGGTGAAATGGTGAGCGGATACCTGCATGCCTGCAGGCTGAGTGTCACACTAGAACTGGAGGCCCTCCTGGTCAGCCGGGCCTCAGTGGACACTCCAGCTGTGGGGACTCCCGTCTCAATTGATGCCTGCGTGTGTATGTGGGTATTGGTCCTGCCTCTGGAGGACTTGCTCAGGCTCCTTTCCAACAGGGCCATCTGCCGTCTCCACTCACCAGTGTGGTGGTGGGAGCTGGTTGAAGCTGGGGGATGACTTGGGACCCTGGCCTGTGTTCAGGGAGATGGAATTCTGGTGACCCACCCGCTGTGGATTGGGCCTCTGGCGGGGGCCTGTCCCCTTCTGGTATTCTCTGAGCCCATCGTCTCATCCTTGAGCCCGTGGGACAGCTGGGCCTATGGGATGGAGCCAAGGTGCACGTTCCGATTCCCCTGTGCTGTGCCTTGGGCACCCAGGCTGCTCTCTCCTTCCTGTACTTTGTTGTTAGGGGCATCTCGGGTTCTTAAGAGAATTTTGCTCTAGCAGACATCTCTTACCTGGTATCCTCACTTCTTTCTAAGAAGAGGCTCACCTGGAAGCATACTGCGAGTCTCCAGGGCATTGTAGGTCACCCCTGGGGTCAAATCCAGATTTCTTTGGAGGGACCTGGCTACTTCTGAAATGGTGAGACTACTGTCAGGGCCAAAGGTGAGGATGAGATTCTCCCTAAGGAGTTGTAGAAGGGCTTGGTCTCAACCACTGAGGAGATCACGGAGCCTCCACAGATTGTCCAGGAGCTCACACAAGGGGTCACTGGGCCTGGTCCCGTCTGGCACCGCCGCTTGTACCCAGAGGAGCCCAAGCTCTCCACTGCTCCAGGCTCAGGGAGGGGCCTGTCCCCGCAAGGATGCTGGAAGAACCAGTAAGACATTGGGTGCTTTGAAAGAAAGGGGAGGTAAGGAAATTTGCCAGTAGGCACATCCGTACACTGGACACATTTGTGTGTGCTGGTAGGTAATCAGGGTCATCTGCACTTTTCATATATGGGAGTGGATATGAGGAGTCATATATGTGAGGAATTTCTACAGTTAAATTCTACTTAGAAGTAGGAGGACCTTAAAGTGAAGTTCATCCATGTATCTGGAAACCTTTGCTCAACACCTATCAGATGCCTATCCCTGGGTGAAATGAGAGGAATAAAGAAGCTCAGGAGGTGGGCTCTGCCCTCAGGGGGCTCACAGTGCGGTGGGAGAGAAAGAGACACTTCAGTTCAGATCTTTACCCTCACCTTCCCTAAATTGGAGTTCGCTCCTGCCTTTGTCTTACAGAGGTAAGGGGAAAGAGCGCACCATGAAAAGGGGTTGTATCACTTTATCTTCTAAAATAGTAGAGCACATATTTGTATGATGTTTTACAGCTTACAAAACACATTCACAGCACTGACTTACTCTGTTGGGAGCTCCAAAGGTCTAACATGAGAGATTCAGAAGAACAGCCAGCTTCGCTGACTTTAGCAAACCCAAATGCTATACACTGAGCACAGCTGGAGAACCACGTCACTTCCCTGCCTCCTGCTCTCAGAAGATGGAAAATTTAGCAAGAGGATGGTGAGGGCTTTGAGGACAGGGAAAAGATCTGGAAGTAGGACATTTGAGCAAAGGAGAGGGTGGGGTGGAGTGGGGGATGAAGAACAGTGGAGACTTCCTGGGCGGCGGGAAACAAGGGTCAGAAACTCAGGTTGTAATGAGTCCTGACATTGCCTGAAATGGACTGTACCTATGGGTTTGGTGCTTGGTTTTTTTCCATCTGTAAACTGAGAAATTTAACTAATCTCCGAAGTCCCCCCTTACCTCTGACAGCTTATTTCTGTGAGATGATTGAAAAGGAAAGGGGAAGCTTCCCGCTGTTCAGCTTTACAGAGTAGAGAAAACAAGTCCAACCGGTGCCTTTAGGTTAATTAGAAGAGCTTTAAATGAAGAGGATTGCTCTCCCATTGTGTCCCGGAGATCTTCCGGAGTGGACAAAATGACTTCACAATCAAGCCAGGAGCCAGGAGGGGGACTGGCTCCTGCCTTGCCACTTGGTCACTCTTGGTAAGCAGGGGCTCTTGAAAAGCTGACGGCCTCCTACTGGCTCTGCCGGCGGCCAGCAAGGCGCCCAGCCGGGCTGGCAGAGCCTGCTGCTGCACCCTCTCCCCAGCTGTGCTCCACGGCTCACCTCCTGAGTGTTGTCCGCACCACGCACCACATTCTGCAGGAGCTCTGGCGGCAGCCTGTGTGCTCATGACTTCCAAGGGGGCAGGGGTTGGCAAACCCTTCGTGGTGGGGGAGGGGCTGGCCTGAAGGAGACCCTACTTCTGCCCTCTCCAGTCAGGCAGCTGTTCGGCTTCCTCCACTTGTAGAGCGAGGAGCTGGATGTGGGCCTCTCTGCAGTTTCTTCTGCAGCTGCACGGGTTCTGTGGGCTCAGGCCAGGTCTCCTCCAGTGTCAAGGTCTGGCCTGTGAGGCCGCTTCCTTCAGGAGCGTGCTTGAGCTTCAGCACCTGGTATGTCCTTTTGTTTTGAGCATCTAATTAAGTCCCTGAAGGATGCCAGGACTGCGGCTTCCGTGTTCCCCAGAGGTAGGAGCTCCACCTTGGCGTGACTTCCCCAGTGGTCCAGGCCTTTGCTCCCAGCCAGGCAGATGACCCCCGTGTTGGGAAGTTCTTCTCTCCCTTTGTGGGTCTCCTTGCACCTCCCTTCTCTTGTTCCTGGCTCCGCCCTCTGGCCCCACTGACTTACCCGCTACAGATTTGGCAGGATCGCACGATGCTCTCACCTCCTCAACCCCAGTCCTCTCTCAAGATGACTTCTCCAGCTCCCGTGGCTGGGAAGTGCCTCGGGGACCCTTGCTGACCTGGGCTGTCTACCCAGGGCTGTCAGATCCTGGGGCCAGGGAGGCTCGGAGAGCAGGGCTCAGCAGGTCCCGTGGACTGAGTGACGCAGCCTGGGGCTGAGGCGCCTTGGCTCATGCAGCCTGAAAACACCACCCCGCACCTTCCCTAGCGCTCCGTGGCATGGCACCCCAGGGTTGCCCAGCCTCATTCTGGGCATCTCATCGTGAAGGCTGGGTTCCCTCCTTCCTGGGCTTGTGCGACCTGAGTGTGAATCTTTGAGGGTTCTGCAGCGGTCCCTGGCATGACTTCTCTGGTTGCACTTAGAGATCCCTTCCAACCTAGTGAGACCTCTTTGGATCCTGATTCTTATCTCTGAATTGGGGTAATAACTAAGGCAGTCGTTGTTTCAGTAATTATGAGAACTTCTCCCCTTCCTATGGCCCCTCGAGCCCACTTTCCAAACCCCTTTGTCTGCTCTTACATGGCCAGTGTTGGGTCTAGAGGCTACAGCCTTGCTGGCTTGGGTTTGGAGCAGTGCCAGCTGAGGATGGTGGCAGAGCCAGGCCTCGAATGGAGAGGCAGCCACTACTGGCACCTTTGCCAAGGCAGACCCGGTGCAGGCTGGTCCTTCCCTGGCCGCCAGCTCATGCTGGCCACTCTTTAGGGTGCCTTGGCCTCTGACTCTGTAGGTTAGCTGTCCCTAGGACAGCAGATGCTCTGAAGATGAGTTTCAGACACACATAAAAAGAGCAAAGATGACAGGGTGAACTCCCTCCTATGAACCCATCACCCAGCATCAGCAATGATCAGTGTTTCGCCAATTTGTTTCATATATATTCCTCCCACTTTTTTTTGGCTGGGGTATTTTCAATAAAAATCCTAACATATCATTTGAGTCATAAATACTTTAGGATGTAACTCTAATAGTTAAAAGATATTTTTATTTTCATCCAATGAAATTATCACAGACAACAAAGTTAGTAAATTCTTAATATAGCCTAATACCTAGTCCATGTTCAGTTTTCCTTGATTGTCTCAAAAATGACTCTTTATTTTTAATTTTTTAAATTAAACTTTTTTTTTTTAGCGAGAGAAAGGATAGATTTTTATTTATGTATGTCTGGGGGAGTTCAGAGAAAAATGTGATTTCCAAAAATGACATTTTAGAGTTTGTTCTTTCACATCAGAATGCAAACAAATCTTGCATATATATAGACTGATGTGTGTGTGTGTGTGTGTGTGTGTGTGTGTGCTTGTTTCAGAATAATAATATAGATATTTTTACTAGCAGTAATACTAACAAGCCTGGTAGGCTACAGTCCATGGGGTCGCAAAGAGTCTGACACGACTAAGTGACTTCACTTAATACTAATGAGTGTAGTTTAAGATTCCCTTGTGGTTTCTTTTGTCCTTAGCTTATATCTTTTCAGGAATTTGTAGTCAAAGTTTGTGTTCTAGAGTTATAAATGATTCTTCTCTGTCTAGTTATGCTATTAAGAGGATATGCAGTTAAGTTTGTTTTTCCACTTTGTGTTCAGCTTGTAGA
The DNA here is from genome assembly GCA_006410875.1 of Neotragus pygmaeus. Lineage (NCBI taxonomy): Eukaryota > Metazoa > Chordata > Mammalia > Artiodactyla > Bovidae > Neotragus > Neotragus pygmaeus. The sequence continues at coordinate 498,129 of SJYV01031728.1, read as the reverse complement.
GATTACTTTTTGATCACTTATCTGTTGCTATTGTCATACCACACAATAAATCAACCAAACTCAGTGGCTTCAAAAGCAGTTTTTGTGTTTTGTTTTAGTTTGCCTGCTAGCTAGAATTCACTGCTCTAGGCTGGACTCCAGGCTGCAGGTGAGTCCAGGCCCGCTCCGTGTGTCTCCCATCCCCCTCAGATAGCAGGCTGGCCGGGGCGTGTTTCCCGTGGTGATGGCGGATGCACAGGAGGGCATGCCTCACCGTACACACGCGTTCCAAGCCACTGCTTGGAGTGACACATCCACGGATATTTCTTGAGTCAAAGTAATTTATAGTTAAGCCCAACATCAAGGTGTGGTACTGTAGTTACAATGGCGATATAACAAATTACCCCAAAAGTTGGTGGTGTAAGACATCATTACTTTACTCACAGATTCTGTAGGTCAGAAATTGAGGCAGAGAACAGAGGGCTGGTTATTTCCGCTCTACAGTGTCTGGATCTTCAGCTGGAAGACTTGAAGGCTGCGGACTGGAATCGTTTGACATCATTAATGTGTCTTACAGCTTATGCTGGCTATTAGCTGGGGCCCTCAGTACTTCCCCATGTGGACTAGATTGAGCTTCCTCACCACATGGTTCCTGGGTTCCAAGGTGTCCTGAGAAAGGAAGCAGGTAGAGGCTGTGCTGCCTTTATTGTTGTTTAGTTGCTAAGTCATGTCCGTCTCTTGTGACTCCACAGACTGTAGCCTACCAGGCTCCTCTGTCCTTGGAATTCTCTAGGCAAGAATACTGGAGTGGGTTGCCATTTCCTTCTCCAGGGGATCTTCCCAACCCAGGGATCAGAGTGTGCGTTTCCTCCTTGGCAGGCAGGAAAACCTGCCTTTCCTTGGTGGAAAGCCACCAGGGAAGCCCACTTCCTTTATTACCTAATCTCAAAAGAAGCGTTGTTACTTCTGCCGCATTCCATTCATTGGTGCAGTCACAAAGTCCTGCCCAGATTAGAGAGGGGGAGACAGACTCCATCTCTTGACTGAGAGTATCCAGGTTTTACAAGAGCATATGAGGAAATTCCCTGGTGGTCTAGCGGTTAGGACTCTGTGCTTCAACTGCAGGGGACATGAATTCCATCCCTGGTCAAGGAACTAAGATTCTGCATGCCATGTGGCTTGGCCAAAAAAAAAAAAAAAAGAGCATATGAGACTGGAAGTCTTGCTGAGATTATTTTCAAAAATAGAGTCTGCTGCAGCTGGAAAAATATACTGCACCTCTAGTGGGACAAATTGCAGAGTCACATGGTAAAGAGCAGAGATCCAGGGAAGGTAACGATTGAAGAACAATGCCATCTACCCTGTTTTTTCTTTTCCACTTAATTTTCTTAAAATCATGTACACCTTTCATGTGACTCCAAATAAAATAAGGTGTTGAGAGGGGGCTAGTTCCATCTCGTTCCCTTCCACCTTGTTCTCTCCCTTCCCTGGTAAGAAACCATTTCTTATTAGATTGTTTCTCTTTGAAAATGTAAGGAAAATATGCGTTTCTTTTCTTTTCTATATATGAGTCAACAAACCCTAAACACTATGCTATACTTTGCCTTTTTTTCACTTAATGTCTCCTGAAGATCGTTTCCTAGCAGAATACAGAGATCTTCCTGATTCCTTTCTCCTTGTGTGCACTGCTCTAGCACACGGTCATGCCATGGTTAATCCATGAACATCAGCCTATGTCCAGTCTTTTGCTCCTACAAAGTGCACCACGGTGAGAAACCTGGTGTATATGTCATTTGTATTTTTACAGCGTGTCTATGGGATACTTTACCAATGTATCTATGGGATACATTGTGTTTTTTTCCAGTGTACCTATAGGATAGTTTCCTGTTGGATGTGGAAACAAAATGGTAAATGCGAATTTTTCTCTGTTTTGCCAAGTCTGAGGGGCAAAGGCAGAAGCTGGGAGCTAGTGAGGGGTTTGGACAGTATTCAGGTGTGAGAGAATAGTCACTGGATGAGGATGAGGAGGGGGTGATGGGGAGTGGGGAGGGGGCTGAGAGTGCTGGAAAGTGCTCAACTTCTGAATAGGTTCTGGGCGTAGAGTCAGCTGGGTGGCTGGAGGGTTGACTGTGAAGAGTTAGAAAAAGAGAGGCGTCAGGAGGACCCCAGAGTTTTGGCCTGAGTGTCTGTGTACACTGGCGGCAGCAAGGATGGGTCTAAGATCAGAATTTTGTTCCGGGACAGCTTGTGTTTTAGGGGCATCCAGGAGAGATGTTAGGTAGGCAATGGGGTCGTTAAGTCTGGTCTGGGCTAAAAAAATAAAGCAGCATTTCACCTGCAAATGCTTTAATATTAATGCCACCTGGTTCCTACAAGCACTCGGAGTACGAGATAAGGAAGAGGAATAAATGGAGGCAGTACTGGAGTTCCAAGAGGGCAAGTCAAATATATTTAGCTCTACAAGCATTTACTTTATCAAATGAAATGCTAGAAATGGAAGCACTCACAAGAGGCCTGGCATTAAATACCAGCTGGTGCCCGGTTCCTGCCCAGGGCTGAGGATATAAAGATGAACAGGTAGATTAGCATCCCTGTTTCCTGCTACAGAGCATCTTTGAATTAAACTTGATTGAAAGTATGGTCTCTGCCCTCTGGGAGATGCTCAGAGGATGCAGAGAGGACTGTGGTCCATCCTGCTCATCTTCGCAAAAAGCTACTAAAGTAGATACAGAATTTGAGCCTCAGACCTGACACTTGACTTGAAAGTCCTGGCCCATACCATAGGCTCTCAGAATTCATCGCTGGTTGGGTCTGAAGCCCAGACCACCAGAGCCACAGAGAACACCCTCTCGCTGTAGGGAGAGAATCACTTTTCCTTCTTGACCCTGCCTGTGTTCATAAACTCCAGGAAGGCTGGACTGTGGTGGGGGACAGGGTCAGGAAGTATCCATGGCCACTGCGGATAAGGAGACTCTTGTGTGTCCAGCAAAGGGATCAGACATCTAGAGTGCAGGACTGGCCTGCTTAGTACTCTCTCTGCCCCTGGGTAGAGTGGGCTCAGGGTGAGGAGCCGGTGACAATCTCAGGGTGGCCTGGGGGTATGAAGCTCCAGGGCCAGGGAGAAAAGCCCAGCCCCCATAGATGGAGTTCAGGGGCAAGGCCTCTGCCGCAGACTCCTCTGAACAGCTCAGTCTTGTAGTGCACTCACTCCGCGCCAGACCTCAGGGTGCAGTCGGGAGCAAGCACAGAGACAGTTCAGTCGTCTCATGTGCTGGCGTGGATGCAGGAGGGCCCTTGTGAACAAGCCCACAAGCTCCAGGATCTTGTGGCATGCACAGCCTTCAGATTAAGACCATATAAGCGATTCTGATAAAGCATTCTAGTTATTATCCCATGACCTGTCTTGGGAGGTAGGTGTAGACACCTAGGATCTGTGCAGCACCAACACTCTCCCCTGACAAATTGATTTCTCCAGAGGCCCTGGTTTATCCCCAGGGTAGGCTTTGCTCTCAAACAATTCCCATCCTGAGAGTGCTGTTTCTTTGTCCCACATTATTGTTCATTATTTTTGTTCAGTGTTTGTTCATTCAACAAGCCTTTATTAATCTCGCAGTGAATCTGGGTCTGTGCAGGCTCTGGGTTCACAGAGGAAATGCAGTAGTCAGCCTACTTGGACCCCCACAGTCCAAGTGAGCATGAGGGACTCAGCCAGGGCCACCCAGTTCAGAGGAAGGAGTGAGAAGTGCTGGGGAGGGATGGGGCTCAGGGCAGGCCGTGGTGAATCATGGCCTCCCTGTGGAGAAGCTTCTGGGTGGGCCCAGATGTTTCTCTTGGAGTTGAACCTTTCGTCTGTCCTGCTGGAATCTCCCCTAAGGATGCTGCCAGTTTCCCTTTTTTAAGCAGGTGTGCAGCAAGGGCGCTCTGGAGCAAGCCCGCTAGCGCTCATCAGCCTTATCAGATTGTGACAGTGCTCCCAGGGAGGCCTTCTTGCAACTTTGGCTTCAAGGTGAGCCTCTTCAAACCCCCACAGCACAAGTCACACCNAGGGATTGGGGGCAGGAGGAGAAGGGGACGACAGAGGATGAGATGGTTGGATGGCATCACCTACTCGATGCACATGAGTTTGGGTGAATTCCAGGAGTTAGCGATGGACCGGGATGCCTGCTGTGCCACGATTCAGGGGGTCGCAAAGAGTCGGACATGACTGAGCGACTGAACTGAACTGAACTGAATGACAAAATCCCCTCCATCAAGCTCTTGAGACACTGGCTAAAGGTCCTTTGTCTACTCTTCACTTTAATGAAAGAGCATTCTGTTAGGAAGTCAAAAGTCTTGTTCTGCCACCAATTCATTTCAGGAAGGTATTAAATAACTCAGTTTTAAAAGATTTTTTTTTCCATTGCAAAAATTCCATGAATTCCCCTCTCTGATTAGCATCCTCCAGCCCCACTTTTCCACTCAATTCCATTTGCCCCTTTTCCATTAAGTTGCCCAGGGGCTGTGGCCTCCTCAGAGGCCTTTGGTTTGTCATTTTTCCATGGGTCCTGCAGTACATCTGTTCTATTGGACGATGAGCCTGCCTGTCATTGACACCTAACAGCTTTTCTGAACACATCTTTGAGTGAAGGCTTTCATGACTGATCCTCGGAGGACATGGTGTCCAAGTCTCCTGGACAAGCCCCCTCTGTCCTGGCCTCCAAACCACAGCCACACTGTTTTCCATTTCAGGATCACTGCAACTGCCCTCACTTATAAACACTGATTGGAAGGACTCTCTTGGTGGTCCAGTGGTTTAAGACTTCACCTTCCAATGTCAGGAGTGTGGCTTCGATCCCTGGTCGGAGAGCTAAGATCCCACAGGCCTCGATGCACAAAGAAAAACAAAACGTAAAATAAAAGCAATAATATAACAAATTAAATAAAAACTTTTAAAATGGCCCTCATAAAAAATAAATGGTGCATTAAAAAAAGTACTGATTGGAAAAAGACTTTGGGAGCAATCTGAGACCCTAGGACAACATATCTCTTGGACACAACTACCAATGAAGGTTGAGAACCACAACCATTTTCGAGAAAGGAAGGAAACCGTGGAGAAACCTTGGCAAAATGTCTAGATCTAGGAATGAGATAGGGACGCCAGATGGCACAGTGGCGGATATGAAAATATTCAGGATTAAGTCTTTCCTTACCTCACTTATCTCTTATGGATGAAGGTAAAATACGAGGGCGCCAAAGTGCAGAGAGATTTGTGATCAATCCCCTGCGATGATTTCTGAAAGAATAGGATGCTGCCATTGCCTTTTAGAACGGCCGCTTCCCTGTGTGCTTGGATGGCCACAGGGGGCCTTCTGGACCTCAGCTCCAGTGACCTGTCACGAAGCCTGGAACTTGCTGCTCATGGTGTTCAGTGGTCGTCCTTGGGAAAACAGAATAATTGATCTTCATGCTGTGACTCTAAAACCAGGCTCTATTCTTCTACAGAAAACCCTTCCACTATTCTGCTAAGTTGTGCCTACTTTTTACAAAGGAAGGCAGTTTGATTGAAGAAATCTTAGAGAATAGGTATTAGCAAACTTCTCCTGTAAAGGTCTAGATATTACATAATTTAGGTGTTTGGGCCACCCAGTCTCTGTCATAGCACAAAAGCAACCATAGATTATGTGGCAACAAATGAGCCTTACCGTATTCCCATAAAACTTTATTTATGGGCATTGGTAGTGGAAGGTCATAAACTTTCCATATGTCCTAATATGTTTTGATTAAAAAAATTTTTTTTTAATTATAAGGGACTTCCCTGGTGGTCTAGTGGTTAAGATCCACCTGCTAATGCAAGGAACACTGGTTGATCCCTGAAGATCCCACCTGCAGCCGGGCAACTAAGCCCGTGTGCACGGCGACTACTGAGCCCACGCTCCAGAGCCCGTGCTCTGCAACAAGAGAAGCCGCTGCAATGAGAAGGCCGAGTACCAGGACTAGAGAAAGCCCACACGCATTATGAAGAGCCCCAAATTAATCAATTACAAAGAAAAACAAAATAAAAGAGTCATTCTGCTCACCGGCCATACAAGAATCAGGCAGCAGAGCAGGCTTAGCCAATGGGCCGACCCACGCTGGCTGTAGAAGAAAGCTATTTACTGTGGGCATCTGTTCTTTCTAGCACTGAGTAAGTACTGACACCAGCTTTCGCCCTGACAGCCAAGGTAGGGTGTCTCTTCAAATCTGTGAGGCTAAATAAATGAGGGCAGGCCCCTCTTAGCATCTAGAATGCAGCGTGTGCACACTGGTGTGATTTCACGTATCAGATGCCTGCACGAAAAACACTGTCGTGCCATTAATAACCTTTGGAGGAACACCTTGAAACCTGACTTGCCGAGGGCGCGTTGCAAATGGGCTCTAATGGCTTTTATTTCTCATTCTTGTCACCTCAGATCTAATCAGCTGTTTTGTCATTTTTAATTCCTATTTGGCAGGATTCTCCTACTCCCTTGGTTCAGGCTCAGAGGAGAACAAAGCCCGCAGGCCTCTAGGAGTGGGGAGTAGGTGGGGGTGATGGAAGGCTGAGTAAATGAGGACCTTCAACCCTGGCTGATTCAGGAGGACCCAGGAAGGAACCAAAATTGCTGAATGACCCCCCATCCATCCTCTACCTCTCTTCTGGGATTCACACATCCTGACACTGCTTTCTCTGGGGGAAAAGATCTTTCACTCCTCAATGAGGAATGAGATTCAAGTCTCGTATCATTCTGGATTGACTAGGAAGAAGATGAAGGTCTGACTTAGAGGCCTCTTAAATGGGTGACATTTCATTACACAGAGCAGTTTAGCTGTGGTTCAGCTCCTCTACATAGAAACACTGACTGCCCCCATCTGGCCCAAGCAACCAAAGGCCACGCTTGGGGTGAACCTACCTCCCTTGGAAGGCAGTAAGGAATTGTGAATAATGGAAAATAATCCATTCCATAAAAATAAAACTACAATGAACTGCGTGATAATTAAAAATCAATAAATAAAACTCATAAAAGCTATTTTCTAGTGTTTGCATGGTGCTAATTATCTTACCTATATTAGCGTATTTAACCTTTACTCAGACTCAAGAACATCATTATGTTCATTTTGTAAATCAGGAGAAAACTGTCAGAAGGCAAATTGTTTCTTAAGGTCCGCAGCTGGTAAGCAGCAGAGCAGTTTACCAGCGCAGATGTATCTTGCTTCGGAGTCTATAATCTTAATTACCTTCTTGGTACTGTGCATCTCTGCTAAGTCATTTTACCTCTCTGAGCCTCACTCCCCTCAGCTCTGAAATGAACTCAAGAGGATGAAATCTCTAACCTCCTACATCAAAATTCTGACTCTTATTTTTACCCCTCCACTTGCAGGAGGGAACAAAAGTAGACACATGAAGTCAAACGCTAACTTAGTGAAAAATTAAAAGTAAATTTCCGGGGTATATCTTTGAGTCAGTGTGATCTGTGTGCTTAGTCGCTCAGTTGCGCCCTACTCTTATGACCCCATGGACTGCAGCCTGCGAGGCTCCTCTGTCCATGGGGATTCTCCAGGCAAGAAAGAATACTGAAGTGGGTATCTTTCCAACCCAGGGATCAAACCCCAGTCTCCCACACTGCAAGCGGATTCTGCACCGACTGAGCCACCGGGCAAGCCCACAGACTATTACTGCTTTAGTCACTAAGTCGTGTCCAACTCTTACGACCCCGTGGACTGTAGTCTGTCTGGCTCCTCCGGTCCATGGCATTTCCCAGGCAGGGATGCTGGAGTGGGGAGCTGTTATACATATCTTCTCTTCTAAAACTTTTTGCTGGATTATAGTTGCTTCAGAATGTTGTGTTAGTTTTCACTGTACAGCAAGGTGAATCAGCCATACATATACACCCTCTTTTGGATTTCCTTCCCATTTAGGTCACCGCAGAGCACTGAGTTTCCCATGCTATAATGCAAGGTCTCACTAGTTATCTATTTTATCCACAGTGTCAACAGTGTGTATATGTCAATCCAAGTCTCCCAATTTATTCCTTCTACTCCTTCCTCCCTTGCTCTCCATACTTTCGTTCTGTGCATCTGTGTCTCTATTTATGCTTTGCAACGAGGATCGTCTATACCGACTTTTACAGATTCCACACGTGCTGGGTTAGTCGCTAAGTCATGTCCCAAGTCTCTGTGACCCCATGGACTGTAGCCCACCCGGCAGCTCTGTCCATGTGACTCTTCAGGCAAGAACTAGAGTGGGTTGCTCTTTCCTTCTCCAAGAGTTCTTCCTGACCCAGGGATCGAATCCACATCTCCAGCGTTACAAGCAGATTCGTTACTGACTCAGCTGCCAGGGAAGCCCACATATATGCGTTTGCATACAGTATTTGTTTTTCTATTTCTGAATACCTTGTTAATATAACACTGTGATGCAAGTAAGTAACAGTCTGAAAATAGTACCCACCCTCTGCTGGACTCAGTAAGGAAATGAAAAAGAGACCTGTTCTGATCTGATCTGCAAAAAAAAAAAACAACATATAAACTATCTTGAAGGTATAAGATATGAATCAGAGCAAAGAGCTTTCCATTCAAAAAGTCACGATTCTGAATTATTTTTTAAAAAGCATTATGCTTATCACAGTATTTTTCCTAAGATGTACAAGACTTGCTAACAAGATCTTCCAGAGAGGACTGAAGCTCTAGGCACTTTGGAGGCTAGCAGAAACTCTGATTCCTTTAAACGAGGGGTATTACTGTTTAACTCTGAAACCCAAAGAAGCCAATTAAGTAAAGCTCCCATTCCTGGAATGTTCCAGTATTGAGCGTCAGAGACAGAGGGAAGGATCGGTCCGGGATGAGAAAATTCAAGGCCTTCCCCTGAACGCTTCCTGACCAGAGATGGGAGCAATTTCCTTCCAGCCAATTAAACTCAGAAAACTAGGATCTATCACAGCAGGGAGATGGGGAATTGGCTAACCTCCAACCTGTGATGCTAGCCAATCAGCTCACAGGGAGAAACCAGCACTGACCTCCCATTAGGACTTGAGCTGTGGCCTTAAAAAAAAGAGTCAAGAGCAAATATCTGGTAGAAGGCAGATTTCCTTCTTTCTCTTACAGACTCTACCAAGTGACCTGCTCCAACTTCATTTGTATGCTTCATTTTGGTCTTTCAAATATTGATTTTTACAATATGCTTCAAGAGAAAGCCACTTGGGGACCTTTAAGTTGGGGTCTTCAAATGGTGCATGCCCAGATGTGTTTATTACAGGATGGAAATATGGACTTTTCCCTCTCCTCTTTCCTCTCTACCTAAGTATCTCTTTATTCATTACTTTAATTACCTAATCGTAAATTTCTTCAGGGGGTTACTTAGAAAGAAAATTAGCATCAAAGCTTGGCAGTAAATTCAGGGTCTTTTGGAGACAGTCCAAGCTGTTTCACCTGTGATTAATTAGATGATTTTTTTCCCCCTTTAAGTGCCAGAAGGCTGTTGAGGTCTTTAAGCAGTTACATGACTGCTGGCACTAGTACAATTATGATTGATGGATGCGTCTGCAGTCTCCGCAGCCTGGCTTTTGTTGATGGTGCGTGTGTGTGTGTGTGTGTGTGTGTGTGTGAGAGAGAGAGAGAGAGAGAGAGACAGACAGACAGAGGCAGAGACAGAGACACAGGGATAGGACAGAGACTGACTTGGGAAGCACTAGCTTGGAAAACTCCAAAGGTTTCCAAAACCAGGGAGGTGCCTTTTTAAAAAAAAAATATGCTTGCAAGCACAAGTCTAGAAGCGCCAGGCCAGGATTTTTTTTATCAAACTGTCTTAGCAATTTCAGAAATGTTGCTTGAGCAGGCCTCTTCCTTACCATGAGCCACTACAGTCTTCATGGAGACTTTATATAAGCTCTTTATGCTGTGCACCAAGGAATGCATATTTTCAACAAGCCTTTTGCCATATATAAAGCAGAACAGTCACACCTGTTTTCATATTTCACCCTGGTGAAATTCAACTGGGGGAGAATGTAGTCTCTTTGCAAAATTCATCCTGTATAAAATTACTTCCCCAAATTGACATAAAATCAATGTAACCTCTTAATATATTTAGAAAAAAGGGAATCTTTCTCAGTCACCATGAACATGCTTTTAAGGATGCAACAGAGATATAGAAACTCAATGACTGCTTGACTGAGAGTGCAAGATTGTCATTTTTTCTTTATACTCTGTATATGAGGGAGAGAAAGGATCCTTCAAACCATCTGACTCAAAGTAGCAGAAAGTTCAGTGTTGGCCAGCTTTTGCTGGTGTCTATGTAATCTTACAAACGGAGAAGGCAATGGCACCCCAATCCAGTACTCTTGCCTGGAAAATCCCATGGGCAGAGGAGCCTGGAAGGCTGCAGTCCATGGGGTCGCTAAGAGTCAGACATGACTGAGCGACCTTACTTTCACTTTTCACTTTCACGCATTGGAGAAGGAAATGGCAACCCACTCCAGTGTTCTTGCCTGGAGAATCCCAGGGAAGGGGGAGCCTGGTGGGCTGCCATCTATGGGGTCGCACAGAGTCGGACACAACTGAAGCGACTTAGCAGCAGCAGCAGTAGCAGCAGCAGCATGTAATCTTACAAAAGCCTCAGCACTTGAATTGAAGATCATCTGACATTTTCTCCACTGTCCCTAATGCCCGTGACAATGTTTATACAGTAAATTTAACATCTGCCACTCACCTGCCCTCTGAGGACTAACAGGAATGTTGGCCACATGAATTGGCAGAGATTTTCTGCCCAGAACAGGGGTGGGCCAACTCATCATAAAGAGCCAACTGTTTATTTCAGGCATGCAGGACACAAGATCT
>SJYV01031728.1:405833-487100 GCA_006410875.1 Neotragus pygmaeus | reverse complement strand
GAGAGAGAGAGAGAGAGAGACAGACAGACAGAGGCAGAGACAGAGACACAGGGATAGGACAGAGACTGACTTGGGAAGCACTAGCTTGGAAAACTCCAAAGGTTTCCAAAACCAGGGAGGTGCCTTTTTAAAAAAAAAATATGCTTGCAAGCACAAGTCTAGAAGCGCCAGGCCAGGATTTTTTTTATCAAACTGTCTTAGCAATTTCAGAAATGTTGCTTGAGCAGGCCTCTTCCTTACCATGAGCCACTACAGTCTTCATGGAGACTTTATATAAGCTCTTTATGCTGTGCACCAAGGAATGCATATTTTCAACAAGCCTTTTGCCATATATAAAGCAGAACAGTCACACCTGTTTTCATATTTCACCCTGGTGAAATTCAACTGGGGGAGAATGTAGTCTCTTTGCAAAATTCATCCTGTATAAAATTACTTCCCCAAATTGACATAAAATCAATGTAACCTCTTAATATATTTAGAAAAAAGGGAATCTTTCTCAGTCACCATGAACATGCTTTTAAGGATGCAACAGAGATATAGAAACTCAATGACTGCTTGACTGAGAGTGCAAGATTGTCATTTTTTCTTTATACTCTGTATATGAGGGAGAGAAAGGATCCTTCAAACCATCTGACTCAAAGTAGCAGAAAGTTCAGTGTTGGCCAGCTTTTGCTGGTGTCTATGTAATCTTACAAACGGAGAAGGCAATGGCACCCCAATCCAGTACTCTTGCCTGGAAAATCCCATGGGCAGAGGAGCCTGGAAGGCTGCAGTCCATGGGGTCGCTAAGAGTCAGACATGACTGAGCGACCTTACTTTCACTTTTCACTTTCACGCATTGGAGAAGGAAATGGCAACCCACTCCAGTGTTCTTGCCTGGAGAATCCCAGGGAAGGGGGAGCCTGGTGGGCTGCCATCTATGGGGTCGCACAGAGTCGGACACAACTGAAGCGACTTAGCAGCAGCAGCAGTAGCAGCAGCAGCATGTAATCTTACAAAAGCCTCAGCACTTGAATTGAAGATCATCTGACATTTTCTCCACTGTCCCTAATGCCCGTGACAATGTTTATACAGTAAATTTAACATCTGCCACTCACCTGCCCTCTGAGGACTAACAGGAATGTTGGCCACATGAATTGGCAGAGATTTTCTGCCCAGAACAGGGGTGGGCCAACTCATCATAAAGAGCCAACTGTTTATTTCAGGCATGCAGGACACAAGATCTCCATCACAACTTCTCAACCCCATGACTGTAGCAAGAAGGCCACCGAATTAAGAGATCAGCAAATGGACATGCTGAGTTCTAATAAAATGCATTTTCTGCCCCTTGCCTGGAATGCTGCTTCTCATACTTTCACAGGCACATGGAATTCCCAGGAATCTTGGTAAACTGCAGGTTCTGGGACTTCCCTGGTGACCCAGTGGTTAAGAACCCACCTTGCATTGCAGGGGATGTGAGTTTGATCCCCAGGTGCGGATCCCACTTGCCATGGAGCAACTGATAAGCCTGCACACCATTAGAAAGTCCATGCACTGCAATGAAGCTCCCACGTAATCTAACAAAGACCTGGAGTGCCACAGCTAAGACCCCACGCAGCCAAATAAATAAATAAAATGCAGATTCTGATTCAGCTGGTCAGGAGTGTGCCTGGGGTCTGCCTTCCTGACCCTCCAACCAGATGGCGGCCTTGATGCTGATCTGAGGACCTCACTTTGAGCAGCAATATTATAGTGTCTCCTTGGAACACCCCCTTCCTTTGTGTCCTGGGCATTTCCAAATACGCTGAAGCTCAGAGAAGAGAGCTGGGCTCTGGGTTCATTAGGAAGATGGCTGTAGGACTAGTATTAGTTGTATACTGTTCAAATCCAGATGCTTCGAAGATCCCTCTAGCCCTTATGAGAGCCCAGATTTTCCTCTCCTAAATATCCCTTTCCTTGCTTTTCACCTTCCGGGCTGGTTGTTTAAGGTCTCCTGTTCTTGAATGGACAGATGGCTTGGCCTCAGTGCAGCTGCACACAGTGCGCATCGGAGTCGTCTGAACCTGACTGCCAGCACCTTTCCAGCCCCCGCATGGCAGGATCTAATGGCCACGCACAGGGCCCTCTGGCCCCTGCCTAATTGGCTGAGATGCAAAAGCTAATGTAGGTTGAGAGACCAATTAACTGGGCTTGTTTCTCCCGCCGCCGCATCTGCACATCAATTATGCTAAACAACATGCTGTATTAAGACGTTTCCCTGTCACTAGCATTTGCTGTGGGACACTCAGAGCAGGGCAGAGAGAGACCGCCTCTTACAAACTGCCTGAGGGATTTTTCTCTCTGTCAGCACAGACAGCTGGCAAAAGGGAGCCCAGGCCTTGAACTGGGAAACCCACGAAGACACATCTGACACTAACTGCTTTCCTCCTCTGGGCCTCAGTCTCTATAGATTGTGGGGATGACGGTTCAAGAAGCCAGCCAACAGGTTGGGTGAGGGATGCTGATAACCCTGGCATGTCACCTGCTGATTCCATTAAGAAACAGAAACCCCAAGGCTTCTGGATGCTCAAAGGATACGTTCCCTAAAACTTGAAAAAAAAATCCATAACTGAACGGTTGGGAGGGGGAACATCGTTGTATTTTCTGCCACAGGTTGAGTCGTTTGTTTGTTTTGATTTCATATAGTTTTTTTTTTAATTTTTATTTTATTCTACTTTATAATACTGTATTGGTTTTGCCATACATCGACATGAATCCACCACAGGTATATACAAGCTCCCAATCCTGAATCCCCCTCCCACTTCCTACCCCACGTCGTCTCTCTGGATCATCCCTGTGCACCAGCCCCAAGCATCCTGCATCCTGCATCAAACATAGACCGGCGCCTCGTTTCTTACATGATAGTATACATGCTTCAGTGCCATTCTCCCAAATCATCCCACCCTCTCCCTCTCCCTCAGAGGCCAAAAGTCCGTTCTATACGTCTGTGTCTCTTTTGTTGTCTCACATACAGGGTCATCATTACTATCTTTCTAAATTCCATATATATGTGTCAGTATACTATATTGGTGTTTTTCTTTCTGGCTTACTTCACTCTGTATAATAGGCTCCANGTCTGTGTCTCTTTTGTTGTCTCACATACAGGGTCATCATTACTATCTTTCTAAATTCCATATATGTGTGTCAGTATACTATATTGGTGTTTTTCTTTCTGGCTTACTTAACTTCACTGCCACCTGTGGCCACTGTTAGCTTTGTCTGTTTGTGGTTTGCCTAAAGAGCCCCTATGGGAAAAGCACAAATATTCTAATTAATAGGAGAGCATGTTAAATTGATTCCAAGTTAATCAAAGACCACCTATGTTTGATGGCTTTGAAATATTTTACTTTCCATCAGGCATCAGCTAGAGTTGATACTACCTGATTTTCTAACTCCCTGGGAAATTCAAGCTGTTAGTGTTTCAAATAAAGGTAAGCAGCTAGAGTGATATACTGAATTAGGGGACAGTTTCTTCATTATGTTTGTCATTTTATCAACAGTTCAACCAGAATTTTGGCAATAATATATTTTAGACTCTCATCCAAACCTAGAATAAAAAGAAATATCTGTGTATTTGGACATACTTTGTTCATTTAAAGTTTTTACTGGCCAGCCATCATGTTGTAAGCAATGATTTCAAGTTCCAGCTTTCCTAAAATCTTTCTGATTTGCTGGGGGGGGTTGAGGTAGGGGATTAAAAACAAGTCTCTTTACTGAGTTCTCCCCCAAGTTATGGGTAACAGTACACACCCATACCATTTGTAAAATTATTATTTTTTTAATTTATTTATTTATTTATTTTAAAATTTAACTTTACAATACTCTATTGGGTTTGCCATACATCGACATGAATCCACCACAGGTACACCCAAGCTCCCAATCCCGAATCTCCCTCCCACCTCCCACCCCCCAACGTCTCTCTGGATCATCCCCGTNTGTGAGCAAACATTTCTTCCTACCCTCCCACTTTTCAAAGAATCAGCCGTTTGGGCCCTAGATAACCTTTTGTCACCTTGTCCCTTCCTGAATGGGAGTAATCCTTGTACCTTTTGGGGTCTATTGGTCACCCCTGTGTCCCAGGCGTATCTCCAGGCAAGCTACCAGACCTTTGTCTGGCTGGACACCTAACTGCTCAGCCTTTGAGGGTAGCATGAGCTAGAGCAGCAGCCTGCAGGGGTGCAACAGTGGCCTTGACCCTGAGGCTCTGCCTCCGAGCTTCAGAGAGTTTCGGGGTTCTGATCTATTTTGCCAGCTAGGGCTGTCTCCTGGATGCAGAGGTCCCTGCAAAGTTCCTTTTTCTTCCCTGACATGTGGTGTGAATTCCCTTTCTCTCTTCATACCTTTTGCAGGTTGCACTGTTCAGAAGACTGCTTGAAGGGCAGGACCACCTACAGCTCGGGGACTCACCTGTGCCAGCATCTTGGGTTTCTTCTTGGTCCCCCTGGTGGCCTGTATGAGTACACACTGCCCATGCCCCTGCAGAGACCCAGCCCCAAATCTGATGGAGGGTGGGCTCCAACTCTCTAACCTCTTCCCACTAAGAGTTTTGATGTTTGAAATTTGAAGGTTTTTTTAATGCAGCCCAGCTCCATGTTGGGTCAGACCTCCGCTCCAGGACAGAATGTACTTGAGGTCATTTATTTATTCAGTAAATATTTATTGAGCACATGCTACATGCTAAGTACTGTTCTAGGCAGTCCTTACTGTTGCCTATTAATCGTGTCCTCCTCCCAAATTTCTTCTTTGCTTTGCTGGTTTCCTCATTGCTTGCAGAGGCTTTTGCCTCTAAATTTGCCTCAGGAACATGAAACTTAAATGTCCAGCTAAATAAATCACAAGAATTTTTCCCCCGAGGTTTTACTCAAATTCTATCCTACCAGGAACTAAAATTTTAATCTCCTATGAAATGCCAAACAGGAGGCATGTTTCCTAGAAACTAGCCTTGGTGTATTTCTGGTGAGGCATTTACCTTTTTAATGCAGCTCTGTTTTTTGGGGCCGTGCTAGGTGTCTGTTGCTGTGGGGGCTTTCTCCAGTGTGGTGAGCAGGGCTACTCTCTAGTTGCGGTGTGTGGGCTTCTCGTTGCAGTAGCTTCTCTTGTTGCAGAGCACAGGCTCTAGGGCGCTTGGGCTTTAGTAGTTGCGGCACATGGGGCTCAGTCGTTGTGGCTCCCAGGTCTAGAGCACCAGCTCAGGAGTTGTGGTGAATGGGCTTAGATGCTCCACGGCATGTGGGATCTTCCCAGATCAGGGATGGAATCTGTGTCTCCTGCATGACAGGTGATTGTTCCCACTGAGCCAGCGGGAAAGCCCAGGCACTTAGTTTTAAGGATTGGGAGTTTGAGAGTGGGGCTTGGAGGGGCAGCAGTTCTTAGGCCAGGACCCCGCCTTGCTGTCTGTTTTTCTGGTGCCCTTAAGCTGCTTTGTTTCTTTGTTTATTTTATTTTTTGACCATACAGCCTGCGGGATCCTTGTTCCCCAACTAGGGATTGAACCCATGCCCTCTGCATTGGAAGCATGGAATCTTAACAACTGGACCGCCAGGGAGATCCCTACTGCTTTGTTTTTTTAATCTTCAGTCTTCTCATTGGAAACAAGTGGAAGTAATACCCACCCTGTGTGGTTGTTAGGAGGTCAGTTACGTAAAGGGCCAGTCTGGCACACTGAGTGAGCTGAGAGCGTGATGGTGCTGGAGGTGATGGTGTTTGTGATCTGACTCCCAGTGAATGAAAGGCAGTGAAGCCATTATGTATTTCATCAGCCAAGAATTTTCTTTAAATATTACTTTTTATTTTCTGATTTTGTGAATGCTTAATACATTAGCACAATAGCGCATGCTTATAATTTTGAAATGAATATTGTGTATTTGAGGGTACTATTTTGAAATCCTTTTCTAAGTTATAATTCACATACTATAAAGTTCACCCAATTTTAAGTGTTTTTCAGTGGTTTTTAGAACAGAGTTGTATCACAAAAGCTATAATCTAAGTTTAAAACATTTTCATCACCCCCAAAAGAAATCTCACACCCATTAACAGTCACTTGTTGTTCTTTCCCGCCCCTGGGGTCAGGCAGCCAATAATCTATTATACTATTTGTGTCTATAGATTTGCCTACTTTGGACATTTCATTATTAAATAGAATCATGCAATTGTGGTTTTTTGTGTCAGACTTATTTCACTTAACATGTGTTCAGGGTTCCTCCATGATGTTGCATGTCATTAGTTTATTCCTTTTTATTGCCCAATAATATGCCCTTATATGGATCCACCAAATTTTATTCCCTCATCGGCTCATGGACATTTGGGTTGTTTCCACTTTTTGGCTTTGGCTATTATGAATAATCCTGTTCTGAATGTCTGAGTACAAGTTTTTCTGTAGACATATGTTTTAAATTATTTTGGATGAATCCCTAGGAGTAAAATTGCTGGGTCATTTGATAGCTTTACATGAAACATTTGGAGAACTACTGGACTCTTTTCTAAAGTAACTGCACCATTTTACATTCCAACAAGCAGCAAATGATGGTTCCTTTTTTCTGCATCCTTGCCCACGTGTGTCATTATCTTTCTTTCTGATTGATTTTCTAATTTCCCTTGTGATTTCTTCTTTGACCCATTGGCTATTTAGGAGTATGTTGTATAAGTTACAGTTACTTATGAATTCCCTAAATTTCTTTCTGCTATTGATTTCTAATTTAATTCTTTGTGTGTTGTGTTCAGAGAACATCCTTTTTATGATTTCATGTCTTTTAAATTTATTGAGGCTTGTTTTATGGCCTAGCCTATGGTCTGACCTGTGGAATGTTCCATGTGCACTTGAGAAGAGTGCATTCTGCATTGCTGGGCAGGGTGTTTCATAGATGCCTGTTAGTTCTAGTTGGTTTACAGTGTGTTCAAGTCTGTTTTCTTGTTGATTTTCTGCCTGGTTATTCTATCCTTGGTTAATAGGGTATGGAAGAAAATTTCCTGGTGGTCCAGTGTTTAGGACTTGCACTTTCACTGCCAAGGGCCTGTATTCAGTCCCCGAATGAGGAACTAAAATCCCGCAAGGCACGCAGTGCAACCAAACAATTTTTTAAAAAAAGGTATTGAAGTCTCCAATTATTGTTGAATTTTCTGTTTTTCCCTTTAATTCTGTCAGTGTTTGCTTCTTGTATTCTGGCACTCTGTTTCTAGATGTATATATGCTTATAATTATATATAGTTAGGTATTGTATACTGATTATATATAGTTATATATAATTTAAATCTTTATAATGAATTGATTTCTTAAAATCAATCTTTATCTTCAGTACACTTTTCTTCTACAATCTATTTTGTCTGATATTAGTATAGCGACACTCTAGCTCTCGTATGGTTGCTGTTTGTGTGTTAATCCTTTCCCACTGAAAAAATTTCAGACCATATCTTTGACCTTAAAATATGTCTCTTATAGAGTGTATATAGTTGAATTTTTAAAATCAGTCTACTAATTTCTGCCTTTTGATTAGATTGTTTGATTTTTATTTAAGTGATGTTATCGATGTAGTTGGGTTTACATTTGCCAGTTTGGTTTTTATGTTCTCATTGCTTTTAATTCATTTTTTTTTTCTTGTTTACTGCCTTGTTCTGTATTAAGTGGGCACTTTTCGGAGTAACATTTTAATTCCTCTGGTGATTTTTAAATTACATATGTTTAGATTATCTGCCTGGTAGTTGCTTTAAGACTTTATGCTAACTTAATTTCATTAAAATATAGTAATGTCACTCCTTTACAATTCTATTACTTTCCCCGCCTTTTTTATGTGATTATTGTTACACGTACTATATCTCCTACCCTTGGACTGCAAGGAGATCCAACCAGTCCATCCTAAAGGAGATCAGTCCTGGGTGTTCATTGGAAGGATTGATGTTGAAGCTGAAACTCCAGTACTTTGGCCACCTGATGTGAAGAGCTGATTCATTTGAAAAGACCCTGATGCTGGGAAAGATTGAGGGCGGGAGGAGAAGGGGATGACAGAGGATGAGATGGTTGGATGGCATCACCGACTCAATGGACGTAAGTTTGGGTAAACTCCGGGAGTTGGTGATGGACAGGGAGGCCTGGTGTGCTGTGGTTCATGGGGTCGCAAAGAGTCGGACATGCATGAGCGACTGAACTGAACTGAAGGAGTACATCATTATAATTATTGTTGTGGCTCAGTTGCTAAGTCATGTCCGACTCTTTGCCACCCATGAGCTGCAGCATGCCAGCCTTCCCTGTACCTTGTTATCTCCCAGGGTTTGCTCAAACTCATGTCCATTGAGTCAGTGATGCCATCCAACCATCTCATCTTCCATCGCCTCCTTCTCCTCTTGCCCTTAATCTTTCCCAGCACTTTATATAATATTGTGTAATGTTATATACAATCTTATAAGACCTTTTATAGAAATTGAGAGAAAAGGGGGAGAAAGTATATATTTGCAGAATTTGTTATTCTGACTTTCTTATTTACTATTTCTGAGTCTCCTCATTTTTCCCTGAGACTTCGAGTCACTAGCTGATGTCATTTCCCTACCTCAATATAGCTTTGTTCCCACGCACCTCTTTTCTGCTCTTTTTGTCAAACATATTATGTTTCTATACATTATAAGCTCAACAACACACATGGTTTTATGCAGTTGCCTTCTTATCAGTTAAGAGAAAAATATGCAATTATACATTCTTTTATACTTGGTTTCATAATTATCTTCACCAGCACTGTCTGTCTTTTTGTGTGTGGATTTGAATTACTATATGGTATCACTTGTTATCTGTCTAAATAATTCCCTCTATTATTTCTTTTTTTATTTTCTTAGCTTTATTGAGGTACAATTGACTTTTATTGTTTCTTATGAGGCAATTTGATATCAACAGTTTTTTTTTCCTGCTTTTGTTTATCTGAAAATACTTTATTTTGCCTTCATTTAAAAATATCCATTTTTCCAGAGATTTTTAAACTCACTTTATGTTTGTTATTGAAAAGATTATTGGTCCTTGGCTAAGAGGAGGCTCTGCCTTGGGCCCGCCGGTGTAATAAACTGCATTCCACTAAAAAAAAAGAAAGAAAAAAAGATTGTTGGCTCTGATAAAGTTGAGAACCAAAAGGACAGAGTAATATTATGAAATGATGAAATATCAACACATTTCTTATTCCCAGTTTTTNAGGAGGCTCTGCCTTGGGCCCGCCGGTGTAATAAACTGCATTCCACTAAAAAAAAAGAAAGAAAAAAAGATTGTTGGCTCTGATAAAGTTGAGAACCAAAAGGACAGAGTAATATTATGAAATGATGAAATATCAACACATTTCTTATTCCCAGTTTTTAAAAACTATTAAAAATGTTCAAAAAAATTTTAATGGCAAGCCAATGGACAATTGACTTTATTTAAAAATGGACAATTTGAGACACATTTTTAAATTTAAATTATTGTAGATTCACATGTGGTTTCAGAAACAATGCAGAGACATTCCTTCTATATTTTGCCCAGTTTCTCCCAGTGGTGACATTTTGCAAAACTACAGTATAACATCATAGCCAAGATACTGACATCCCTACCATCTTATTCAGGCTTCCCTAGTTTGACTTGTACTCATTTGTATGTGTGCTTATTAATTACTAAGGTATACAGTTTTATCACCTGCATAGATTTGGGTACCCACTGCCATAGTCAAGATTCTGAACAGTTCCAACTGCACATTTCTCTTGTGTTGTCCTTATATAATTGCGTCCAGCCTCCTTCCTGCCTCTACGCTCCTCTCCATCCCTAAAACTTCCCTGGCTACTCCAGTCTGTCCTCCATTTTTAAATTTTGTCCTTTCAAGACTGTTGCACAAGTGCAATCACTACAGTGCATAACCTTTTGGGATTGGCTCTTTTCCCTTTTTTCACCTATAATTCTATCAAGATTTGTCTAAGTTGATGTGTCTATCAGTTGTTCGTTCCTTTTTATTGCTGAATAGTACTCATGGTATGTATATGCCACAGTTTGTTCAACCAGTCACTGTTGAAGGACATCTGGGCTGACTTTAATTTTGGTCTCTTACAAATAAAGCTCTTAGGAACACTCGTGCACAGGTTTTTATATGAACATAAGTTTTCATTTCTCTGGGATAAATGTCAGGAATGCAACGGCTGGGTCTTTTGACAGTTGCAAGCTTAGTTTTTAAAGAGGTTGCCAAAATGTTTTCCAAACTGGCTGTACCATTTACATTTTCATCAGCAGTATGTGAGCAATCCAATTTCTTTGCATCCTTTCCAGCCTATGGTATATTCATTACTTGTTTAGTTTAGTTATTCTGATACACATTTTGGTTTCAGTTTGCATTTCCCTAATGGCTAATGATGTTGAACATCTTTTCATATGCTTATTTGCCATTTATATATGCTTTTTAGTCTGTTCATGTCTTTTGCCCATTTTGAATTTTCTGTCGAGTTTTGAGAGTTCTTCATATGTTCTGAATACTAGTCCTTTATGGAACATGTGATTTCACGTACTTTCTCTTACTCTGTAGCTTTTCNAGAGACAGCCCTACAGCAGGCTGAGCTGTGGGAATCAGCCCCTTGAAGCAGGAGGAAGAATGGAGTGGGGTGAGGAGGGGTGGGGCGAGGGGAGCGCCTCCTACAGGAAGCCTCCCTGGTGTCTCATGTTATTGGGGAATCTCTCCCAGTGGCAAGCAAGCTCCCTGGGGAGCTGGTAGGTGAACCTTCACCTGGAGGAATCTAGAAAGGATCTCCCAGCACCTTCCTAGCCCTCACAGTCTAAGGAAGAGGGAGGTTCAGGAACCCAAGTGCCACAAGTAGATGTTAGATTCCGCCCTCTGAGTTAGAGCCCTCAGAAGTGAAAGACAAGAGAGCCACAGAGGAAAGACTGTGAAATTGGCAAACAGGGGAACTGAGCCACCAGCCATGTGCATTTTTCTGCATCTAGGCTGCGGGGGCAGGTAGAACAATGGAACGGTGATGCTGAAGGCTGGAAGGGGAGTGGGTTCTCCTTGCTTTTGCAGTGTTGTTTAAGGAATGCTTTTTCCTGATGGAATCTTGAGTCTCATTTCCCATCTGGAGATGTCAGTTTTTTGTCATCTGATTTTTTCACAGGCCCTGTAAAGAGTTGCATCCCCTAGTTAAACACTTCCTTAGCACCTTGACTGTAATAAATTTGAAATCGCCAGGCAAAGGTATTGTTCAGAGGCTTCTCTTCTCTTTTCAGGACCTGCGGTTTCCAGTGCTGCAGGTCCTTTGTCGGAAGGCAGGACTCTAGCGGTTGAAATAGCCCTGCCTAAGGACCAGCTCTGTGCCCTGGGCTGGGCTGTGGGCGCAAGTGACAGTAGGTCAGGGGCAGGCAGGGTGGCTCTGGGAGATGAGTAGGCGGGGACCCCCCTTCTGTTGTTTCATTTAGAGCTGAAATTAAGGGCCAGAGATGACCCTCAGTCACAATTTTCTTTTACCGTTTTTGGGTCACAGGTAAGTTTTTCCTTATGGTATAGAAGCATAAAGAGCAGGCAAGCTCTTACTGGTTTAAAAAATGTTAAACTTGGGGGATAAAAAGGAAAAGAGCAGGTCTTATTTCTGGACAGAGAGGTTTTTAACATGGAGATACTACTTTGGTGTTTCTTTCTCTCCCAAAATACACAATAGATGTAGTTTTTGGATCCCATTGGCTTCCAGGAGAAGGGAGCTAAGGGTTCCTCAGGCTTGGTGGGGATTCCCTGCTGGTCTTGGAAGAGCAGGCAGTGGGAAGCCTCAGACACTTGAGGTGTGGTCAGGTCCCACCTGGTTCCCCGCGCTTGGCAGATGTTCAGCTAACTCACGTATTAATGATGCAGGCACTGGCTTATCTTACTCACAGCATTGTTCTGGCCCATCTTCCTTCCAGTACTTGGATCAGGGCCAGACATGAAGCAGGCCCATAGCCATGTTTGTGGCACAGGATGTATCCCTTGCCCTTAGGGCAGGCTGAGGGCTCAGTCCGCTGCGCTGCATCTGAAGACAGGGCCGAAGCTTGTCAAGCTTTGTGAGCCAGAGTCCTGGCTTCCGATTGGAGCCAAGGGTGAGGCCTGCCGCCTCCATTGTCACAAAGAGTTAGAGTCTCCTCTTAACTTATCTCCTGGTTTCAGCAGAATCTGGAGGCGAGCTGACAAGCATAACATTGTCCCCTTGGTAAAAGGCTACAGTTGTAGAATTTGCTGGAGCAAGAAGCAGGGAAGGGCTGGCTCAGCTTTATGTAATGATGCCTGGCTCCTGATTAGAGCCTCCTAGCTCAGGAATCTTCCCCCTGAGCCAGAAAACTGGGACGCTTCGCAGCTCCAAGTGGTCCTCATGTGGGGTCCCGGTGCAGATGTCTGCAAACCCAGGGCTGTCTGGGGGCAGGTGCCTCAGTGGCTTGGGCTGAGTTAGAGCTCCTGGGCCATGCCTGGAAGCCACGGCACTCCCAGGAGACAGGGTTGGTAAATGAGAACCAAGGGCTGGACTGGGGCCAGAGCTCTTGAGAAGGCTGTAGGAGGGGTGAAGAATTTGCCTGTCTGCCATGTGTGCCCTCAGAAAGCTGAGCCTGGGAGGGGAGTCCACGGGGGCATGTGACTGGCCTGGATGCTCTGTTGAAGGGTACCCCAGTCACCACAGGCTAGAAAGGCCAGGGAGTTCTTTAAAGTTCCGATGCTGTCAGTGCCGTAGGCCTTAGGACAGGAACATGCAGGGCTTAGTCCACACGAATGTCAGCATACTAGGTCCAGTCCTTACGGTGCCCAAAGGGAAGGGTCCCTAAGGCGGGGCCCTGGTTTCCTCTGCTGTCCCAGGTCAGGCCACCGGCAGCGCCTTTGAGGAGCCGCTGACCTGGGTCTCGGCTCTGGGCGGCGACTCTGGTCACTCTGCTCTGACCTGCTGCTGCTTCCCTCCTCTGGCCCTCTTGGCTCCCAGTGTGGGGGCCCCTGCTCCTGGCTCCCTAAGGAATCTCCTACTGATGCAGTTACCCAAGAGTGATGAATAAGTGGGAATAAGACATTAGAGAGCTAAAAGCAGTAATGCTCCTCCTCCTGAGCTCTGCCTGAGGAAGCCAGTTCCTTCCTATGCTATAGTAAAAACAGTCTTTGGATCCCTTTCCCTTGGAATTTGTGGTAATTGGCTGAACCAGACATTTGTAAAAGGTAAATGATGTAAATATGACTGTGTAATTCACCTAAAATACGAAGTTGCTTTCAAGCCCTACCAGACTCATTTCCTACAAATCTTGCCTAATTGCAAGTTATTTTTCATCAGTTGATAGTAACTACCTGTGTGAACTTCTGCTTCCTTCGACTGGCAAACAGGGATTGCAACCAGATTAGATTCCGGGAGCCCCTGGCCTCCGAGGGTGCCCAGTCTGACCAAAGAGACAGACAGTGAGCAATCCCTTGCAGTGGAGCAGCACTGGGACTGGGCTGGTGGGGGACACATGGGGAGGGGGACCCCGGAGGTGCCATGCCAGAAGTCACATGGGAATGGTGCTGTTCAGCCAGCCTTCTGGGGAGCATGTAGGCGTGGGTGCAGGAAAGCCTCTGGTCCCTCGGGGAGCTCCCAGGCCTCAGGCAGGGCTTACATTAGGGCATGTGCGGGCAATGCTTGAGAGACAGGATGGTGTGGAAGGTAGGGGCCTTTGGCTTGAGACCCAGACTAGGGAACAAGGTTCCTATGAACTTTTAAAAAATGAATGCACGAATAAAAACTTCTAGAGATGCACTCTGAGCCCCTGGTGCTGGCTTTACGTCCACTCACAGGCTCCTGAGGCCTGTGGCTGAGTGTTGCGGAGACCTCACCTCTGTACTGCTGCTCTTAGCAAGACAATTCCTTTTTGGTTCATCAGTGGTCAGAAAGACTGGGGAGGGCCCCCCGATAGCCTCATGCCTCCCCGACCCTGACCTCAGTACACCTGCAAGGGGGCAGGGCCGAGAACAGGAGAGAACCTGGTCTTGGCAACCAGCAGAGACCCCATTAAAGACTGGGAGAGTAAGAATTCCCTCTGAACTGGGGCACATGTGCTGGGAGGGGAGGGAGACAGGACAGTCAAGTGAGGCATGGGAGAAAAACGTGAAAACTCCGATTTACATTTGTGTCCTATCTCATCCTTTCAGACATTGCCAGTTGGGGAGGTGTGTTTTAGCAGTAATGTATATGCACTTAATTGGTAAATAAATAGTCATCTGTTGGGGATACGTGAACACGTTTTAGTAATAGGGACTGGTGATCAAAAAGGCAGGAGGCCACTGGCCTGAAAGTGGGCAAGTCAGGAAATGTTTTCTTGTATGAAAACTGGCCTTTTTTTTTTTAAACTCAGACTTTCTCAATTCTCCCATCCCTTCTTGAGAGAAAACTCTCCGGGGCCCAGAGCTAGATCCTGGTGCCCACTGTTCCGCAGCCCCTGCTTCTCTGCCTGGACACACGGGGGTACTGGGCTGTCCTAGTGGCCCTTCCTAGCCTGGGCCTTAAAGAAGTCCTCCCCCCTGCATCTCCTTGACCATAATTGCCCGTTATAGAAAAGTCAGCCAGGGATTTATCAAAAACCTTGTTTGAAGCCTGTGGGGCTCTTCCGGCTGCTCTGACTTAGAAAAAAACAGTGTCCTTAAGTTCACTCCCCTCCTGGTGAGCAAAGACAGCTATTTATTTATGTGAAGTATCTTTCTTTCAAATACTTAACTGGAGGCGGCAGGCGCTGGGGGTGGGGTGGGGTGTGATGCTTTAGAAGGCTGCCATGTGGAACCCAGCCTAGTTTTCCCTCGGGACCCCACATGGTCTCTCCCTGCTTTTCCGGCCAGTCTGCCCAGCCTGAGCAGGCCCCCCTGAGCGCGCCTGCCAGGGCAGCCCGGCTCTGCCCTAGGGACATGCCCTTAGGGACATGCCTGGGGTCAGAGCATCTTCGGCCACTGGAGCTTGTTGGCCTCCTGCCTTTCTTGGGGGTTTCTGACAGAGTAGAGCCCAGCTTCTAACCAGCGCAATCTGGATTATTCCTTCTGGCAGTGATCATGGAATGGGACAGCAGGCCTCGGGTTACTGAGGAGAGTTGCGGGGGAGGCCGATGGGATGGGCCTTGTGGCAGAGGATCCTTCCTGCTTTGCTAACCAGCCTTAAGACTTGTCTCTGATCAGTCAGTAGCCTTAAATGCTGAAAGGGAGGAGAGCTGGTGGAAATACAGCTATTTTTACATCCTCCACCTTTCGTGGCCATCTTTTAAAAATATCTAGCCTGGATAAGGCATTTTTAGTCTTCCCCTCCTTGTCTTCCAGGCACTCCTCCGTGCTTCTGCCCTCTTCCTCCTCCGCCTGCCTGTCCTCCTGTGTCTTTCCCACTTCAAGGCAGTTTCCTCTCCCCCTCCTGCTCACCTGTCCTCATCCCAGCCTTCCCCAGGGAGCAGGGCTCCCGGAGGCTGAGGGAGGTGCACTGGCCTCCAGGGCTCTCACTGCTGATGAGCCACATCCATGAAACCAGGGCTTCCTGAGGCTGGGCTGGGTCCCGCCTATGGACACCTCCCTCCCTCCCTCTGTGCCCAGTGGAGACCTTTGTTAAGGAGGTCCCTTTGGAGACTTGCCTATGAACTGAACCCTTAACTCTCCCAGGTAAAAATATCTAGACTTGTCTGAATTGAACCCAAGCTCCAATCCAAGCTCTTGATGTCTCTTGAATGCCCCAACGGAGATCACCAATTCGACAAAACCAGCTCAACCTTGTGATTTTGCCATTTCTTCCCCCAGTGTCCACCCACCAATTGGCTTCTCTCCCTGTTTCCTCCAGCTCAGTCAAAAGGACCCTCCTCCCCAGACCCCAGGCCAGAATACTCCTGCTGAGCCTTCCCTCTCTCTCAGCCCCTGGACTGTCTTTTGGGCTGTCACCTTATTCTATCTTCCGGGTAGGGCTTCCCTGGTAGCTTAGCTAGACAAGAATCAGCTTGCAATGCAGGAGACCCTGGTTTGATTCCTGGGTGAGGAAGATCCGCTGGAGAAGTGATAGGCTACCCACTCCAGTATTCTTGGGCTTCCCCCGGTGGCTCAGCTGGTAAAGAATCTGCCTGCAATGCGGGAGGCCTGGGTTCGATCCTTGGTTGGGAAGATCCCCTGGAGAAGGGAAAGGCTACCCACTCCAGTATTCTGATCTCGAGAATTCTATGGACTGTATGGTCCATGGGGTCACAAAGAGTCAGACACAACCAAGCAACTTTCAGTTATTCTCTCTGTCTCCCTATTTCCACCATCTCTTTGTCACAGAGTGGAATGCTTCCTGTTTGAAAAGCTTAAAGGGCCTGCCTTCCTGGCCCTTCCCATCTGGCCTCTGAATCCAGGTTGTTTGCTGCGCGCTCTCTCCGGGAGCTGTTCTAAGTGCTGAGAATAGCACTGACTTACAGGCAGCTCCTGTCATGGGGCTACCCCAGTGACTTAGTGATAAAGAGCCCACCTGCCAATGCAGGAGACACGGGTTGGATCCCTGGGTCAGAAAGAACCCCTGGAGAAGGAAATGGCAATCCACTCCAGTATTTTTGCCTGGGAAATCCAATGGACAGAGGAGCCTGGCAGGCTACAGTCCATGCAGTTGCAAGGAGTTGGACTTGACTTAGCAACTCAACAACAGCAACACCCGGTCATGCATCTGGGTCTTTGCACGTGTTTTCTCTTCTGCCTCAATTCCCCTTTACCTGGGAGTGGGGGTGGCCGGCAGCCCATTCATGAAGACTTGGTTTAGATACCTCCGAGTTCTCCAAGCCTTCTCAAACTCCACCCTAGACTGTGTGGACGTGTCTTGCAGTGATTTGTTTGCATATCTAGTCTCCTCTCTGGACTGGAGGCTCCCAGAAGACTGGATCCCTGTCTGATCCACTTTTTAAAAATTTTATTTTAATTAAATATTGAGTAGATGTTTATACAGAATATAAGAACACTTATAAAATATGTATAAGATGTAAAGAATGGCAACACAATGAGCACCTGTGGACCCACCTCCATGTGTGAGTCACAGTCCATTCATACCATCAGCACCTATCACACAGCCTGGAGCTGTCGTTCCAGGGGGCAGTGAATGTTTGTGAATGACTGAATCCTCAAATGAGCAAGTGACTGGAGTGTGATTTTCTCTGTGAATCGCATTGCAGTGCTCCCCACCCCTCTACAGCCTCACTGTGCTCACCCAGAGGCAATGCAGAATGTGTTTTAGGACAAGGACTGGTGGCCTTTTTTGACCACACTATGCGGCATGTGGGATCTTAGTTCCGCAACCAGAGATCGAACCCATGCCGCTTGCAGTGGAATCACAGTCTTAACCACTGGGCTGCCAGAGAAGTCTGAACTGGTGGCCTTGGTATTGGAATCGCAGCACCACCACTTACAGGTCATAAATGGCTTTGCAAGTTCATTAACTTCTGTGTGTGGCAGTGTTCTCATCTGTAAAATAGGCAAGTTGCATCCTACCACGTGGATTTGCCGTGAGGCTTAGAGGAGTTAACATGTGACAGGTGCCTGGCACATGGTGGTGTTCAGGGTGAAGGCACGGTTGGCACGAGCACTTCTGTGCCCAGTGGAGTGTTCTGTGTGGTGGGACTGGGGGTATACAGCAAGTGGCTGGAGAGGGCTCGGGGTATCACTTCTGCCGTTCTGCCCTGCATGAGGCCAGATCCAGGACGGGCCAAGTGCACGCCCATCATGTGCCGTGTTTCCTCAGCTCAGACACATTTAGGGGCCACGTTTTACTGTTCTGAGTCGTGATATGAGTGCAGTCCATCCACCCAGGAGACACGTATGAGCATCCAATGAGTGCTGGGCTCTGGGGCACCGCTGTGGAGGAAGCCCAGAGGTCCTGCCGGGACCACAGAGGGTGCACGGGTGCAGCATGTCTAGCAATGATGAGTCGGGAGGTCTCAGTACCCTGGAGTGCAGAGAGGACAGAGGGACGGAAGCTGCATTTTTTTTTTAGATTTTTTTTTATATGGACAAGTTTTAAAGTCTTTATTGAATTTGTTAGGGCCTCCCTGGTAGCTCAGCTGGTAAAGAACCCGCCTGCAATGCAGGGGACCCCAGTTCCATCCCTAGGTCGAAAAGATCCCCTGGAGAAGGGAAAGGCTACCCACTCCAGTATTCTTGGGCTTCCCTGGTGGCTCAGATGGTAAAGAACGGGCTTGAATTTGTTACAATATTGCTTCCATTTTTTATTTTTTATTTTTTGCCTCCCCCACCAGGAATTGAACCTACACCTCCGGCATAGGAAGGTGAAGTCTTAACCCCTGGATGGCCAGGGAAATCCAAAAGCTGCATTTTTTAATAGGTTTGTCTGCAAAAGTGTCCCCATAACGATGCCACCGGAGCCAAGACCCTCCCGGTATCTGCTCCCCTTCTGCTGGTCCCACTCCTGTCTCTGGGTGTTTGTATCTACATGTACTCTCTCGAGTGTCATGCAAGTGCCAGCAGGTGCCAACTTCTAGAGACAGGAGCGGGCCTGGCGGAAGCGGAGCAGACCCAAGGCGAGAGAGAGAGTAGAGGCTAGGCGGAAAACGCCCGAACCTCGCGGGACCTCACGGGCTGTTACAAAGCCTTTGGCTCTTCCTGTGGGAGGGAAAGGAGGGTTTAAGCAGACAAGGGAAGCAGTTTGACTCATGTGTATAAAGGATTATCCCGGCTGCCGCACAGAGAAGACCATAGATGGGCGAGAGAGAGCAGCCCAGCTTGTGCAAAACTGGAGGACAGAGGACACCACGACTTGAACGAGCTGGAGCAAGGAGCAGTGGGGCTGTCCAGACACTGAAGCCCAAGATTTACTGATGACTGATAAGTCTGAGAGGAGAAAGAGTCAGTCTCCAAGGGGAAGACGGGGAGGAGCACGTATGTGGGCACATCAGGGGCTTAGCTTGAGCACGCCACGTTCGAGGTGTCTGTAAGACATCTTGGTGAAGACATGGGGTCGGCAGTGAGAGGAGAGGGGAGTTCAGGGGAGGGGTCTGGGCCAGACACACATTTGCAGTTACCAGTGGGGAGTAGGAGATAAAGCCTTGAGCCTCAGGGAGCTGTGGGCTCAGAAAGCCTCGTGTGCACAAAGGCCGAGTCCCTGCAATGTTGGAAGTGGGATTCTGGGTTTGGGAAATGAGGAAGCACCTGCAGAAGAGCTCAGAACAGCGTGACCAGGAGGGAGGAGGCCGCCTGGCAGAGGGTGGTGTTCCCAGAGGAAGCTGACAGTTTCTTTCGGGAGAGAGGGAGGGCTCAGCGCTGTCAGGTCAGGGGATGATTAAAAACAACTTTCAGATTTGATGCCATGGAGGTCACCAGTGACTATGACCTGAGCGACTTCTGTGGAAAGATGGGAGAAGCCAGGTGGCCCGGTTGAGAGGAAAGAGGGGTGGGGGTAGAGGCCATGAGTGGAGGCCACTCTTTCAAGGAGTTTTGCTATAAGAGCCGCAGAGAAATGAGGCAGTAGCTGAAGGGGAATGTGGGCCAAATTTCCTTCTTCTTTTTCAAGATGGGAGAAGCATCTTTGTATGGGCATTGAAATAATCGAATAGAGAGGTAAACAAGGACGATGAAGGAGAGGGGAGAATTTATGAAGGTGAGAAGTGGGCCTTGGGAGCAGGAGACTGGAAAACACAGGGACAGTTGTCGAGAGGCCTTAGTTGTACAAATTCCCCTCCAGCCGCTCCCACTTTGCCAGAGAGATGGTGGACAGGTCGTCAGCGGCAGTGAGCAGAGGGAGGCGGCTGGCGGCCTGGAGATCAAGGAGAAGGTGTGAGGAGTCAGGAGACAGGGGGGTCAGGGTCCCGGGTGTGTATCGCGATTGCTGGGTGTCGGCTGCAGCCGCCGCGTGGTGTGTGGACACACATCAGGCCTGTGTGCAGGGGGCGCCGGCCTCGCCACACAGGCTCTGCTGGTGCAGAGGGCACTGCTTGTTTGTCCACCGCCACCACAGCTGAGTTGAAAGTTAACCTGAATTTGGATCCTTGATGGTCACATACAGTGTCCCTGAAAGACTGCATTTCGACGCAGCATTGAATTAAAAAGTCACTGTGTACACAAAAGATTGCATGTCACACACCATGTAAAACAAACACAGTAGAAGTTGCTTACTTTCTCAGAAGAAGCCATGGACCTCGCCCAGCCTGGAACCAGGGTTCTGGTCCCTTTGCATGTTATAAAGGGCTCTCCATAGCTTCTGATGAGCCCTCAAGGGCTGCTGTTTAAATTCCAGCCCCAAGTAATTTAAGTAAGAAATGGAACGATGAATTTAACCAAGTGGGATTATTTCTTTATGACCCCTAGAAATTAGTCTACTGAAAGGCCCTGGAGCCCTTTGGGCCTAGAGATGGCTGCAGCCACCACCCACCGCCACATTGCACTAGGCCTCACAGCTGGTGGCGAAGGTGACTTCCAGAGGGCTAGACTCAGGCTCTGGCCTTCCGGAGTGGCCAGTCTGTGAGACTGGATGGATGGGTGTGTGCTGTGTTGGCTGACAGACAGTTAACAGTGCCCTTTTTCTTTTTCCCGGAAGAGTCTTTATTAGACCGAGGGTGTGTCTCCTCCCTGGCAGGCCCTTGGAAGGGAGGAAGGACCGTAGAGTGTCTTGGAGTGGGTCTCCCAGCGGGTTCTGTGTCTCCTCTCTAAAATGGCTTTACCTGAGACAGCCTACCAGGGGGCTCCTGAACCTTTTTGGCAAGCAGATGTCGTTCACATAAGGGCAGCAGACTTACGAGTCTCCTCCTGTTAGTCAGACCCTACAAGGACTGGGAGCACAGGGGCCGAAGGGGCCAGGCCGGGTGCTCCACAGGCGGCTGGGGCCAGGCCTCCGCAGTGACTTTCCGCCAGGCTGCCCTGTTGCCTCGGTGCCAGCATCCACCCAAATGAATACACACTGAAGCAAGTATAAAATGTCACGGAGGCAGTGTGAAGCCTTGCCTTTGGCTTTCTGTATGTGGCTTTCTTCAAACTGGAAAACTGGGAGGGGGGTCAAACAAGAAGGAATGTGGGGCATCGAGTTTAGCCTCATGGTTTGCCTTCTACTCAGCTCTGATGGCTCTGCTGCAGCTGGGCCATGTCGGATGGAGGTGGGGGTCAGGCATATTGAACTGCCCTCGATGGTTCCTCAAGGCCTAGATTCTAGAGCTCCGGCCCTGTCCTTTCTTACAGTAGCAGAAAAGTAACAAACACATCACCCATCTTGATGGACTTGGTCTGGCATTAGACCTGCTGGAAGACCACCAGAAGGAAGGCTCCATTGTCCCTGCTGGAGGTGGCATTAGCTGGGCCTTCGAGGGCCTCCTCTGCTTACCTCCAGCTGCCCGATATTGGCCTCTGCCAGACCTGCCAGAGCAGTTGATCTAAACTAGCTGAATGTTTTAATCACCTAGGGAGAAAAAAAATCCTAATGCCAGGGTCCTGCCCTCACAGATATTGATGTAATTTGTCTGGTGTGCAGTCCAAGAGTCAGAAATGTTAAAATCAGTCTAGGTGTTATTCATATATAGTTTAGAACCTTGGTTCTCAAAGTGTGGTCTGCAGACCATAGTAAAGGCATCACCTTAGAGGTAGTAAAAATGCAGACTATACCGCAGACCTACTGAATCAGACTCTGCATTTCAGGGGATGTAAAAGGAGACATTCCTGAGCCGACCACATGGCCTGGTGCTGACGGCTCAGGTGGGGACACTTGTCAGGGCCCAGCATGGAGCACAGTTAGCAATGGGCTGGTGGAAGGCGGTGCTAATGGCATCGGCTGGCAGAGGTGGGTGGTGAGGGTACCTGGCAGCCACATGTGTTGGTGGAGACCTCTGCAGGCAACTTCTCTAACCTTGCCATTTTCAATGTCATTTCAGCGTTCCCCGGAGACTGGACCCCAAGGAGCCCCTGGGTAGCCAGAGAGCAGCTTCCCCAACCCCGAAGCAGCCTTCTGCTACCACTCCCGGCCGCGAGATCCCCCGGGAGACGAGGGCGCAGGGCCCTGCAGGCCAGGAGGCTGACGGCCCCCGCAGGACGCTGCAGGTAGACAGCAGGACGCAGAGATCAGGGCGGTCCCCCTCTGTGTCACCAGACAGAGGCAGCACCCCGACATCACCCTACTCCGTCCCCCAGATCGCCCCCCTTCCCAGCAGCACGCTGTGTCCCATATGTAAGACCTCGGACCTCACGTCGACCCCCAGCCAGCCAAACTTCAACACCTGCACCCAGTGTCATAACAAGGTCTGCAACCAGTGTGGGTTCAACCCCAACCCTCACCTCACCCAGGTAATCACCTCTGCGCCGGCTTCCCCCCACCCCACCTGCCTTCCCAGGCNGGACATGAGTTTGGCTAAACTGGGAGTTTCTGATGGACAGGGAGGCCTGGCGTGCTGCAGTCATTGAGTTGCAAAGAGTCAAACACGACTGAGTGACTGAACTGAAAGTCATACTTGGCTATCACACTTTTTCTCAAGTGTAATTTCCTTAAGCTTCTCTTATGCATGATCAAATTAATATATCCCTACATCTAGGAAGTCAACTCTTTTCTGAATATATTCCCTTGCCATAGGGAAACTGTGACATCATCATGTAGTAGAACACTGTTGTTGACACAGTTGCTAACTCGTGTCAGACTCTTTTGCGACCCCATGGACTGTAGCCCTCCAGGCTCCTGTGTCCGTGGGATTTCCCAGGCAAGAATCCTGGGATTAGTGGCCATTTCCTTCTCCAGAGATAACAAGGGAATATTTCATGCAAAGATGGGCACAATAAAGGACAGGAAAGTCAAGGACTTAACAGAAGCAGAAGAGATTAAGAAGAGGTGGTAAGAAAGCACAGAAAAGCTGTACAGAAAAGGACTAAAATGGTGTGATAGCCAGACATGTTGAGAGTCTGAAATCAAGTGATCCTTAGGAAGCATTACTACAAACAAAGCTATCAGAGGTGATGGAATTCCAGCTGTGCTATTTCAAATCCTAAAAGATGATTCTGTTGAAGTGGTGCATTCAATATGTTAACACATTTGGAAAACTCAGTAGTAGGCACAGAACTGAAAAAGTCAGGTTTCATTCCAATCCCAAAGAAGGGCAATGCCAAAGAATGTTCAAACTACTGCACAGTTGTCCTTATGTCACATGCTAGTAAAGTAACCCTTAAGATCCTTCAAGCTAGGTTTCAGTAGTATCTGAATTGAGAACTTCCAGATGTATAAGCTGCATTTAGAAAAGGCAGAGGAATCAGAGGTCAAATTGTCAACATCCACTGGATCCTAGAAAAAACAAGAGAATTCCAGAAAAACACCTACTTCTTCATTGACTAAACTTTTGACTCTGTGGATCACAACAAATACCAGACCACCTTACCTACCTCCTGAGAAATCTATATGCAGGTCAAGAAGCAACAGTTAGAACTGGACATGGAACAATGGACTGGTTCCATATTGGGAAAGGAGTACATCAAGGCTGTGTATTGTCATCTTGCTTATTTAACTTCTATGTAGAATACATCATGCAAAATGCCAGACTGTATGAAGCATAAGCTGGAATCAAGACTTCAGGGAGAAATATCAGTAACCTCAGATATGCAGATGACACTACCATTATGGCAGAAATTGAAGAGGAACTAAAGAGCCTCTTGATGAAAGTGAAAGAGAAGACTGAAAAATCTGGCTTAAAACTCCACGTTCAAAAGATCATGGCTTCTGGTCCCATCATTCCATGGCAAATAGATGGGGAAACAATGGAAACCATAAAGCCTACAACTTTATTTTCTTAGGCTCCAAAATCACTATAGATTGTGACTGCAGCCTTGAAAGTAAAAGATGCTTGCTCCTTGGTGGAAGGAAAGCTATGACAAACCTAGAAATTATATTAAAAAACAAAGACATCACTGTGCTGATGTGGTCCATACAGTCAAAGCTATGATTTTTCCAGAAGTCATGTATGGATGTGAGAGTTGGACCATAATGAAGGCTGAGCACCAAAGTATTGATGCTTTCCAACTATGGTGCTGGTGAAGACTCTTGAGAGTCCCTTGGACTGCAAGGGGATCAAATCAGTCAATTCTAAAGGAAATCAACCCTAAATATTCACTGAAGGACTAATGTGGGAACTCTAATACTTTGGCCAGTTGATGCAAAAAGCCAGCTTATTGGAAAAAACCTGATGCTGGAAAAGATTGAAGGGAGCAGGAGAAGCGGGTAACAGAGGATGAGAAGGTTGGTGGCATCATTGATTCAGTGGACATGAATCTAAGCAAATTCCAGGATATAGAGAAGGACAGGGAAGTCTGGCATGCTGCAGTCCATGGGGTCACGAGCCAGGCACAACTGAGCAACTGAACAAGAACAACAAGCAAGACCACCCAGAGGCAGATGAAAGTGGGAATATTCAAGAGGCATTATCAGTTTATTTTGTTAGTTATTAGCAGTTCAGCATAAAATAGTGTGAAAAGTAGCAGAATCTATTAATGCAGGCCTGAATTGCGTTTGCTGCTCCTTTTCTCCAAGAGTATACAGCAAACACAACTTGTTTCCGTAATCCTATTCTCTGCTTTTTCAATGTACTTGACCCTTTGTTATTTTTATGTGAATTCATTAAGAACTGTGTTTTGTGCTACCTATCTCGTAGTATACTAGAAACTCTGATGAAAATATATATTTTAAATGAAATTACTGTATGAAATAATCCTTTCTTAGGGAAAAAGTTACTATCCGTTGTGGATGTCTATTAAGAGTTCTTTCCTCCTTCTGTTTCTCTAATAATGTCCTTAGTCCCCCCAGTGTATTTAATAATCTTGAAAAATCATCAGTCATAACCAAATTCAAAGGTCAAAAGCAACAGTTAGAACCAGACATGGAAC
This sequence comes from Neotragus pygmaeus, assembly GCA_006410875.1. NCBI lineage: Eukaryota > Metazoa > Chordata > Mammalia > Artiodactyla > Bovidae > Neotragus > Neotragus pygmaeus. The sequence goes on along the minus strand of SJYV01031728.1, from coordinate 462,300 downwards.
AATAGACTAGTTCAAAATTGGCAAGGGAATATGTCAAGGCTGTATATTGTCACCCTGCTTATTTAACTCATATGCAAAGTACATCATGTGGAATTCCAGGCTGGATGAAGCACAAGCTAGAATCAAGATTGCTGGGAGAAATATCAGTAACCTCAGATATGCAAATGGCACCACCCTTATGACAGAAAGCGAAGAAGAACTAAAGAGCCTCTTGATGAAAGTGAACAAGGAGAGTGAAAAAACTGGCTTAAAACTCAACATTCAAAAAGCAAAGATCATGGCATCTGGTCCCATCACTTCATGGCAAATAGATGGGGAAACAATGGAAGCACTGAGAGACTTTATATTCTTTGGCTCCAAAATCACTGCAGATGGTGACCGCAGCCATGAAATTAAAAGACGCTTGCTCCTTGGAAGAAAAGCTGTGTATGACAAACCTAGACAGCAGAGACATTACTTTGCCAACAAAAGATCCATCTAGTCAAAGCTATGGTTTTTCTAGCAGTCATGTACGGATTTAAGAGTTGGACCATAAACAAAGTTGAGTACCAAAGAACTGATGCTTTTGAAGTCTGGTGTTGGAGAAGACTCTTGAGAGACCCTTGGACTGCAAGGAGATCAAAACAGTCAATCCTAAAGGAAATCAGTCCTGAATATTCACTGGAAGGACTGACGCTGAAGCTCCAATACTTTGGCTACCTGATTGAAGAACTGACTCATTGGAAAAGACCCTGATGCTGGGAAAAATTGAAGGCAGGAGGAGAAGGGGATGGCAGAGAATGACATGATTGGATGGCATCACCAACTCGATGGACATGAGTTTGAGCAAGCTCCAGGCACTGGTGATAGACAGGGAAACCTGGCATGCTGCAGTCCATGGTGTCACAAAGATTCGGACATGACTGAGCGACTGGACTGAACTGATAACCAAATTCATTTAATTGACATTTATGGAGGTACTTCCATGTAGTAAGATAATGACCATCACTTTTCAAGTTTAAAACTTCCAGGAATATAGTGGCTACAGTTCATATCAAACTTAAAAAAATTAATAACTTTATATGTAAATGGATCCAATTAGCATTTTGTTGTGACTTCTAATAGCAGTTATGGATCGAATACTTTGGGGTATTAAAATAAGCCTGCTTCATGAAATTATGTAGAAAGTCTAGTCAATGAGCAAAATTATAATTTATTTATTCCCACCTATGTAACTAAAGCACTCTTAATGTAGGAAACTTATAGATAGATACATCATTTTTACATATCACACTTCAGAACATAAATATTAAAATATTTTTAAAATGCCTACATATGCAAGGCATTAAGCTATTATTTAAGCATAACTTTCTATAATATTTAAATAGTTATTTCTTATTTCTTTATGAAGGCATGCAGGAAACAGTCCCAATATAACAGGAATATTAAAAAATCTCTAAAATACTTAGAATATATTTTTTCTGCATGTGGTCATTACCAGCTAATTTCAAGAAAATTTACATAGTATGATAATTTCACAGCTTCCCCAATACAAAAAATTCTGCATAGAAAATGTGTACTTCTATATTGTAATGAGATGCTTTATTATGAGGTTAATGAAGCTTAATATTCAAGGCTCCTCATTTGCATGGTTCTCTTCCATGGCCCAATACATTAGTTTTTATTTATAATTATTCTTTTTTCTAAAGAGAGTCTTCCAAATTATATAAGGTTGAGATGACACAATATTTAGATCCACTCTTCCAGAGTAGGTTTAAATGTTTCTTAATGAATCATGCTAATTTTAACTTATTCTATTTTAAAATAAAAATACACCTTTATACAACAGTATATAAGGCATTTAACATATCTTTACATAAGGCATATAACATGATTATTTAATATACATATACATAGTGAAATGATAATTACAGTCAAGCACATTTCAGTACCTTTTTTTTAAATGGTGAAAATACCTGAAACATATTCTCTTAGAAAATCTTCAGTATTTGATACAGTATTGTTAACTATAGTCATCATGCTATATATCAGACCTCTAGACTTACGAGTGTAACTTTTCACCTTCTGACCAGTATCTCTACATTTCCCCTACCCTTCCTGCTCCTGTAAACCACCATTCTTTCTACTCTCTGCTTCTATGAACTCAACTTTTTGTGATTCCACATTTAAATGAGATCATATACAAATCTTTCTTGACTTATAATGGGATTACATCCCAATAAATCCACTGTAAACTGAAAAGACATTTAATATGCCTAACCTACCGAACATCATCTTTTGCATAAAAGTGAAAGTGAAGTCCCTTAGTCGTGTCCAACTCTTTGCGATCCCATGGACTGTAGCCTACCAAGCTCCTTTGTCCATGGGATTTTCCAGGCAATAGTACTGGAGTGGATTGCCATTTCCTTCTCCAGGGGATCTTCCTGATCCAGGGATCAAACCCAGGTCTCCTGCATTATAGACAGACGCTTTACCATCTGAGCCACCAGGGAAGTCCTTAGCATAGCCTGCCTTAAATATACACTTAGAAGATGTATATTAGCCTATAGGTGGGCAAAATAATCTAAGAGAAGGCCAATCTGATAATAAAGTGTTGTATATCTCATATAACTTATTGAATACTACACTGAAAATGAAGGATAGAATGGTTCCAAGTGTATTGGTTGTTTACCCTGTGTTCATATTTCTAACTGAGTACTGTGGCTCACTGCTACTTCCCAACATCTCAAGAGTGTATAGCACTCATGTTGCTAGTTCAGGAAACGAGTAAAATTTAAACTTCGAAGTACAGCTTTTACTGAATGCATATTGTTTTTGCACCATCATAATGTTATAAAAAATTCTTAAGTTGAACCATTGAAAGTTGGGGACCATCTGTAGTGATATTCTATATTTGTCTGGTTTATTTCATTAAGCATAATGTCCTTCAAATTTTGTTGCTGCAAATTATGGGATCTTCTCCTTTAATGCTGAGTAATATTTCATTGTTTATATCTATACTGCAATTATTTTAACCATTTATTCTTTGACATACACTTAGGTTGTTTCCATAACATGGCTATTGTGAGTAACACTGCAAATAATATGGCAATGGGGCTACCTCTTTGAGGTACTTAATTAATTTTGAATTAATTTCCTCTGAGTATATACCCAAAGGAAGAATTACTAGATCATACAGTAGCAAGAACAATCAGACTAGAAAAAATAAGAAGCATCCAAATCAGAAAGGAAGAAGTAAAATTATCCCTGTTTATATATGCAAAATTCTATTTGTAGAAAACCCTAAAGTCTCAACAACAACAAGTGGTTCAAACTAATAAACAAATTTAGTAAAGTTGTAGGATACAAAAATCAGACGCATTTCTTTACACCAATAATGAACTATCTGAAAAGAAAATCAACAAAGTAATATTCATAATACCATCAAGAAGAATACAATACTTAGAATAATCTTAACCAAGGAAGTAAAATAACTGTACACTGAAGACTATAGAACATTGATTAAAGAACTGAAGACAAAAATTAATGAAAAGATATATCATGTTCAAGAATTAAAGAAATAATACTGCCAAAATGTACATACTACCCCAAACAATATACAGATTCAACATAATCTTTATCAAATTTCAATGGCAGTTTTCACAAAATTAGAAAAAACAATCTTAAAATTCACATGGGACAACAAAAGACCCCAACTAGGCAAAACAATCCTGAGGGGAAAAAATCAGAAACACTTCCTGATTTCAAGTTATATCACAAAGCTATAGTAATCAAAGCAGTATGGTACTGGCATCCAAAGAGACACATAGACTAACAGAACAGAACAGGACAGCCCGAAATAAACCCAAGTATACACAGTCAACTAATTTTCCACAAGGGCATGAAGAATACATAATGAGGAAAGGGTAGTCTCTTCAACAAATGGTGCTGAGAAAAAGGGAGTATCCACATGCAAAAGAATGAAATTGGACCCTTACCTTAAACCATACACAAATATAAACTCAAAATGGATTAAACACTTACACATAAGACCTTGAAGCCATTAAACTCCTAGAATAAAACACAGGGGAAAAAAGCTCCTTGACACTGGCTTTTACCAATTATATTTGAATATGATACCAAAAGCTCAGCTAATAAAAGCAAAAATAAGTGGAACTATATTCAATGAAAAAGCTTCTGCACAGCAAAGAAAGCACTCAACAAAAAGAAAAGGCAACCTATACACAGGGAGAAAATATTTGCAAACCATGCAAATGAAAATGGGTTAATATCCAAAACACATAAGGAACTCATACTCAACAGCAAAATGAACAAACAAAATCAACCCCCAAAACATAGAATCCAAGTAATTTTGTTAAAAATGGGCAAAGGGCCTGAACAGACATTTTTCCAAAGAAGATATACACCTATCCAATCGGCAGATGAAAAGATACTCAATTATCACTAGGCATCAGGGAAATACAAATCAAAACCATAATAAGATAGTATCTCATACCTGTCAGATAGCTATTATTAAAAAGAAAAAAAAAGTGCTGGTGAGGAAATAGAGAAAAAGGAAATCTTCTACATTGTTGGTGGGAATGTAAATTGGTACAGCCATTATAAAAAACAGTTATGAAGTTTCCTTAAAAATGTAACCTATTCTTTAGAGGTGATCTCAAGCCACATCTCTGAAAGTCCACCCAGATAACTCTGGGATCTACAGAAACCTTCTTTTAGAACTCTTACAGAAATTTCAGATAGTATTGTGTATGCAACAGATTCTTCTAGGCTACACTATTTCTATATTATATGGGCTTTGAAATTAGGCAAGACTTTGACATCTTTGTCACTTCAGTTCAGTCGCTCAGTAGTGTCCAACTATTTGTGACCCCATGAACCACAGCACACCAGGCCTCCCTGATAATCACCAACTACCAGAGTCCACCCAAACCCGCATACATTGAGTCGGTGATGCCATCAAACCATCTCATCCTCTGTCGCCCCCTTCTCCTCCTGCCCTCAATCTTTCCCAGCATCAGGGTCTTTTCAAATGAGTTAGCTCTTCGCATCGGGTGGCCAAAGTATTGGAGTTTCACTTCAACATCAGTCCTTTCAATGAACATCCAGGACTGACCTCCTTTAGGATGAAATGGTTGGATCTCCTTGCAGTCCAAGGGACTCTCAAGAGTTTTCTCCAACACCACAGTTCAAAAGCATCAATTCTTATGTGTTCAGCTTTCTTTATAGTCCAACTCTCACATCCATAGATGACCACTGGAAAAACCATAGCTTGACTAGATGGACCTTCGTTGGCCAAGTAATGTCTCTGCTATTTATATGCTGACTAGATTGGTCCTAACTTTCCATCCAAGGGGTAAGTGTCTTTTAATTTCATGGCTGCAATCACAACCTGCAGTGATTTTGGAGCCCAGAAAAATAAAGTCAGCCACTGTTTCCCATTCTATTTGCCATGAAGTGTTGGGACCAGATGCCATGATCTTAGATTTCTGAATGTTGAGCTTTAAGCCAACTTTTTCACTCTCCACTTTCACTTTCATCAAGAGGCTCTTTAGTTCTTCTTCACTTTCTGCCAGAAGGGTGGTGTCATCTGCATATCTGAGGTGATTGATATTTTTCCCAGCAATCTTGATTCCAGCTTGTGCTTCCTCCAGCCCAGAATTTCTCATGATGTACTCTGCATATAAGTTAAATAAGCAGGGTGACAGTATACAGCCTCGATGTACTCCTTTTCCTATTTGGAACCAGTCTGTTGTGCCATGTCCAGTTCTAACTGTTGCTTCCTGACCTGCATACAGATTTATCAAGGGGCAGGTCAGGTGGTCTTGTATTCCCATCTGTCTCAGAATTTTCCACAGTTTATGTGATCCACACAGTCAAANTTCCCCCACCCCACCCGCCCTGCCAGGCCTCCCCGGCCTCCCCGGTTCCCGTTCTCTTTCTGGTCATTTCCCTTGGCCGCTAGCCCCTGCATCTTCCCTGGGCTGGGATTCTGGCTCCCAGGTGTGGAAGTAGAGAGCAAGTCCTGGTCTCAGATCTCCGGAGGGGCTGACTGCTGTGCCTCCCGAAAGCTTGGGCTCAGTTCTGTTTAGAAGGTGCTTTCCTATCTGCTCCAAGTCCGACCTGGAAAAATGCCCTAGGGAGGCCAAAGAGAGCCTTATGGATAGCTTTTCCCATGGGTGCACACTTGGAGAGGGTCATGAGCGGCCTCAGGACCCAAAGAGAGGCAAATCTCCCTGAACCCTGGCCAGCCTCCCTCCAGTGGGTCCTGGAGAGGGGAGCAAGGGAGGTGAGCAGGTGTTAAGGGAGGCAGGAGACTGGGCTTCGGGAAAAGCCTCTGTGTCCCCATTCAGTTAGCTGGGGCCTGAGGGAGCGGAGCAGCTCCCCTTCCCGGGTGAGGAGCCAGGATTCACATGGCAACAGTGTCCTGCCCTCACCACGAGGCCACTAGAAGGCCATTTCCATGAGATTGGCCCCCTTTCTGCCCTAGAGGACCCAGGGTCCCCAGCCCCACCCTGGCTGTGTCGGGATGCTCTGGATTGCTGTGGCATGCTCAGCCAAGCCCAGGAGGCTCTCCTAGGCACCCTGGAGGCCAGGTGCTCCAGTATACTGGCTGGGACCCATGCCTCTGAAATGAGTGGCTCCCTCCCTCCCCGCTGCGGTGACCCCCGGAAGCCTCTGGTTGTCCCCCCAGAGCTCTGCTCTTGGGCTGGTTGGAGCGTGGTGACTGCGTGGCTGTGGCTGCAGCTGGGATTAGCAGTAGCAGGAGCCGTTTGGACCACGTGGGTGGGGGAGGGCTGAGTGAGAATCGTTCACAGGTCGGGGTCTATTTGTGACATGAGGTGCTGTGGGTGTGGGACGTGTGGTTTGCGAGAGGTAAGTGTGAGATTCCGAGGAAGGAGCTGCCGGTGTGGGGAGATGACTCAGTGCGTTTGGAGTCGCTCCTGGAGTGTGGGGGCTTCCTGCGGAGGCGTGCACACTCGTGATTATTACATCTGTGATTAGAAACGGCCTGTCCCTGCGCTGATCAGTTAGGTAAGTGTTGCTCCACAGTATCTAGAGCACTGTGATGAAGGCCAGGGAAGCCCACCTGTGATCCTGCTGCCGAGAAGCCAGAAGCACCCAGCCTCGCGGGAGCAGGGGGGTTTGGCAGGCAGGGATGAGAGGCCACTGTGGGAATTCTGCCCCCATCTTATGCTGGCCCTGCACCCTGGGATCCAGCCTCCGGAGGCGCTCATAGAGCAGCAGGACCTGAATGACGCTGGGTGGGGTGGGTGACCAAGGGAGAGCCCCATGTGGTAGCACCAGTTTCCTGGTGGGCCTCCCAGCCTTTCCCCCTCACCAAGGACCTCCGTTGAGCAGGGAGGGGAGCCAGCCTCGGGCCGTGCCTGGAAAAATAGCAGAGTGGGAGGGCCTGGCGCCACTTGGTCCATCTGCCTCCTTGTGCTGGGAGGAGCCGAGGCTCGGGGCCAGGAGTAAAGGGGCCGCCAGAGGAACTTACTACAGAGGAAGAGGAGGCCTCCGGCCCAGGTCCTTCATGGCACGTCCAGGCAGGATCTCCGAGACGGGGCTGTCACTGGCCGCCTTCCCCAGACCTGCCTTCAGGGAATGTTAGGGGCTGCAGTTATGGCACCCAGTTTGGGAAATGCTGACCATTCTCCAGGTGCTCACCTGACAGGGTCTGAACGTTTCTCGCCAGCCCCAGGAGACCCTCCCAGTGAGGATTCACTGACCAGGAGCCCAGAGGTGTTCACATTTAAGCCTATCCAGTGCCCGGTGATGGGGACACGACAAGGAAGGCTGTTCTCTCCCTGAATGTGGGTTCCTACACAAGCACCTTAACCCCCGAATGTCGCATTTCTCTCAGGGGGAAGCAGGCTATGGGTGCCAGCCTCGGTGGCTTTGCCGATGCCCCAGGCCTGCTCCGCCCTGTTAGCCCACCTCTCTGCTCTCCAGTGACTGTGCATTCAGGCCTGCCACCCCTTTCTCCTCCAGGACAGAGACACCTATTCTGAGAGCTGGGCGAAGCACACAGGTGTGGCCGTGGGCCAGCAAATGGAGGGGAATGGTGAGGTCGGGCTGGGAGCCACTCCTGGAGAGGATGAGCCATGCCCTATCTGTCAGCCCCATTGGGGGCCTCCTTGCCCCGCTTGGAGCTGCCCCACTGGCGCATCCTGGCTTGGAACTCCTCCAGAGGAGTCCGTCCTCACCCCAGGAACAGCACCACGGGAGTGAGTGCTGTGCGGAGGCAGGGTTGACTGCACGCCTGCACGTCTCACTCTGATCAGCAGAATCCTCCTGGAGCACCACCCAAAGTGAGGCTGCAGCCTACACCTGGGGGCGCCCACCCTCTGCCCCTGTGGGTACAGCAGGGCTGCCACCTCTTCCTCGGTCTTCCAGGTCCAGGAACCTGTGCGCCTTCCACCTCCCTTGCTCTAGTCAGAATCACTCACAAGCCCCCTCTAAGAAAACTACGGAAACGTGATCATGGTCTTTCTTCACCTGTTCCAAGGTCTAGACGTTGTCGAAACCAAGCTACTATGCCATAGCCCCACCCCCACCTCCCCTGGCAAACCTTGGGCTTAAGCACGTACCTAGGGTGGGTGCTGTGGAGAAGGGAGGGAGGGAGAGGCGCAGTGGCCACAAGCCTCTTCCTCTCCTGCCTGCATCCCACTCTTTCCGGCGGCGAGGGCTGGGCCACCAGATGGCCCGGGGGTGGTGCTGTGAGTGCAGCCCGGATCCCTCTGCCGCAGCCTCCAGCCTTGCCCCCTTCCCTCCGCTCCCTCCTGGTCGCCTTACTACCCGCCCAGGCCGTGAGGAAAGAGGAGCAGGTGTTAGGAGGACATGGATCAGCAGTGGGCTGAGGAGCGGCTAAGGCGTCTTCCTCTCTTCTTGGGCCCAGCCCTCCCTGTTCCACCTCCAAAGAGAGGAAATGTGGAAGGACCTCGAGGTGGCCTTTGTCCCTTCTGGGTAGGTTTGCTTGGCAGTAGCCACTGTGACCCAAACCATCTCTGAGTCGGTGGGGAAATGCCCTGAAGCTGCAGCCAGCCCTGGGTAGCTAGCCCTACCAGCCCCTGCTCCCAGGAGCTGGGCCTCTCGGCCATCTCGCTTGGATCACTGCAAGGTGGAGGCTAGAGTCACTGGGGGTAGACCGATGAGGCTGCTGTGCAGGAGAGGGGGTTTTTCACTGCTGCAGCCATCAGGCGTGGCATGCCTAACTTTAGCTATGAGAGGGGGCTGTAAAATTATCTGAGAATGAATATATAGTGCAGAGAAGATAGGCCTGGGAGGGAGGGGGTCCATCTGGTGTAGAACCGGGGGAGTTGAGGGCTCTTGGGAGGTGGAGAAGGACCAGCAAGGGATAATTCTCTCCCTTTCATGGAGCTTCAGGCTAGTGGGTCTTCCAGCCCCAAGCAGCAATTGGGTTCAGCCTCCACTACCCAAATCCTGGCCTCAGATGCTAAGCAGGTTCCGAGGGCCTTTCTTAGGGTCTTGACCTGATGACACGGATGTCCCCTGTGGGCCAGGCCTGGCTGAACAGGCTCTGGATCAATGTGCCCTGCCATGTGGGACTCTGTGGTGCCCACCTCTAGGCCTGAGGTCAACCAGTTAACAGGGGAAGCAAGTTAGCGGCAGACTTGGGACAGTCGGCTGCTGGATGAGGCAGGTGACGTGTCCGGTGCCATGGGCAGTGTGAGGGCACAGGCCTGCCCCCGTCCCTGGCCCACAGCGAACTGGGTGCCTCCAGTCGCGGCCTGGCCCGTGACTCACAGCCCGGAAGAGCATGGCATCATACTGGCCAGTGGGGCCCTCCCAGGAACCTCTGGACTTGGCACCAGCAGGGAGAGCTCATTTATAACCTGCTTCTGTGATGTTTCAGCTTGTACCAAAATGGAAAAAGGCGTAAATGCAGCATCAGGCATGATGTCAGTGCAGTGATCCGACACACAGCCTGCCTGCTCTCCCTGGGAGGGCTGGGCTCCGAGGCAAGCCACTGCTCTCCGCAGGAAGGCAGGCCACGTGACGGGTGCCACCCTCCTTCCTCCTTGCTGGTGGTGCCGTGGAAGGGGATGCTGTAGGAGCACCCATTACTGCTGGGGGCCCAGAGCTTCCGGGCAGCCTTCTTTGGGGCCAGATAACCACATGCAAGGCTGGATTCTGCCCTCTGGGGCTGAGACACAGGGCAGCAGGTGCATTGCCACCAGCGTCCCTGTGAGAAAGATAGAGAAGCCCCTCCCAAAAGGTGTCCCCACTCCCCTTCCTGTCCCGGAGCCCCGTGGAGGGAGAGGCCATGCAGGCGTACAGTTCCCAGAGCCCCTAGCCTCCGGCTCCTGGAGGGTGGCATTACCTCCATCCCCCTGCTGTGCACTGAATGGTGCGAGGAATGGAGTGGCTGAGAAGGCTCTCCCAGGGAGGACGTCCCTTCAGAGCCCACGGGACTTGCTGTGCTCACCCTCTAGCCGGCTCCTGCAGCGCAGGCACTGCCTCCCTGCTGGAAGCCACTTTCCTAGAGTCTCTGCTTCCCCGCCTCCTGACCAGCACACTGCCCTGTGCCTCCCCACCCCTGCTGCTGCTCAGGCCCCCACTGCACGGGGTGTAAGGGCCTCTGCATCTCTGAGATGGCAGGATGGGCCCCTGCTTTCAAGAAAGATCAGCTACCACCTGGCAGAGCCATCTACCTGGTAGCTGGAGCCCTGGGAGGTCCCCTTAGCTCCACCTCTGGGTCTTAGGACAGGAGGTCTGTGACTGGCGCATCTCCCAGCCGAGTGCCAAGTTAGGCTTACGGAGATATCTGATAACAAAGTTCTAAAAGAGGTCCTCTGTCACACTGATGGAAGGCCTGCCCTCTGATTCTAGTGGGCAGTAGGCTAGGAGGGTGCTCAGGAGCCATAGACACGGTCTAGCCAAGGAAGACTCTCGCTGTGGTCGGTCCCGGAGTCTGGGGACCTGCCCCAGGCCTGGTCATGGATCCATGGCCTAGGTGGGCTGGTGATGCACAGCCATCTCCCTGCCCAACCAGTGGGCCACCCCCATGTCCCTAACTTGGGATAAGGACCTTGGAGTAGGGAGGAAGAGGCTGAGGATGACTCCCTCCCAGCAGGCTCCCAGGGGTCCATGGAGGAGCCAGAGAGGGGAGTCTGACGGATTCAGAGATTTCCCCAGCCAGCATCCTCCCCAGGAGGCCTGTGTGCTGGTCCTCTTGGCCCAGGCCTGGGCCTGGGAGGCGCTGGGAGAGGGCACAGTGCAGGCTCCTCGCCGTCTAGAATATGCTAGATAGAAATAGCTGCTCCCATCTGGGAGATGACTCACTGGGGGAGCGTTTTAGCCGTTTCTTGGTGAGGTTCTATTTTAGGTGAGATGCCTGTGACAGCCTTGGTGCTGGGGGCTGGATAAGGGAAGCTTCTGGTGGTGAGCACAGGAGTTTTAGCACAGGCCCTTGTTGACCCCTTGTTGATCCAGGACCCAAGATGGGGTCTCCCTGAAGTCTCAGAATCAAAGGGCCTCACCTCCCAGATTCCTCTTCTTCGGAAGTCCCACCTCAGGGCGTGCTTCAGAGATAAGACCCTGGGTGTGAGTGGCATACTCACCTCAGGAACTGTCTGGCTTCCGCCCTGGGCCAGGGCCTTGGCACCCCGCTCAGGAGGGTGATCATCTCCTGGGCTCTTTGAGGATTAGCCCAAACAGCTCGCCTCTGGGAGCTCCTACTTTGGACAAAAGTGAACCCTGACATCCCTACCAAATATGACTTCTTTAAAGGAGTCTTGGGGCTGAGTCCCAAGGACACACATTGTCTTCTCTGTGGCTTTCTCTGTCCAAAAGTATACAGAGCTGCCTTGGGTCTTCAAAGCACTTAGGTGAGTTCACGGTTCCCGGCTTGGGGCGGGGCAGTTCACACCCCGTTGCTATGGCGTTGCTGATCTTATGGTTTCCAGAGCTGGGCTTGGTCTTTGAGTTTCTCGAGGGCAGCTTCTAGACCTCTGACTTGACTTGCATGAGGCTCAGTGGCCTGCAGAATAGGTAGGCATGTGAAAGGCACTGGGCTCCAGGCTGCAGCTCCGGAGCTGGGCAGGGCTGGCAGGACCAGTCTCCCCAGCAGCACCACTTCCTAGCCGGGTAACCGCAAGAGCCAGAGGCTACATCATATTAGACCTTGGTTTTTCTCTACCGTGAAGACAAAATGAAAGAATGCCTGCAAACATGCCCTGCATGACGCAGGGCACCATGGGGTAATCGCCAAAGCACACGCTTCTCCCTGTCTCAGACGCTGCTCTTGGTTTCATGACAAGACAGCCAAGCCCAGGCTCCCAAACTCCAAGTCAGCCACAGTGGCGGCCATGCAGCCTTGCGACTTCAAGGCAGAGAACAGGGCCAGAGGTACCGACTGAGGATGGGCAGAAGCGGCTTTCTGCCCCAGGGACCAGACTGGACCTTTCCCTAGCGACTAGGCTACTGTGGGTGCTTTCAAAGACTCGTTGCAACCATGGATGAGCAGACTTGTCCTCTGCCTTGGCTCAGATTGAGAAGGAGGAGCTCCTTCCACACCGTGGGGTGCTGAATCTCCAGTCTCTTGGCTGTAGCCTTGTAAGAGCCATGCCCCTATTAATAGGTTATCAGGCTTCATCCCCCAGCAAGACTCTGGAGTAAGCCCTACTCTGTGCCAGGCACCATGCACTGTCCCTGGACCACCTCAGTAAGAGCTCCTGCACAGGGCGAGGAGACACCCAGAGGAATAAAGTAGCATAAGCTTTGGGAAAGAACAAGTACCATGAAGACAAACTGGGTGGTTAGCTACAGAGTGCTTCAGAGGGATTTTCAATCGTATGGCCAGGAAGGGCCCTGATGGGGAAGTGATCCTGGCTGAGACATGTGCAGATAGCTGGCTCCGGGGCTGAGGAAAGAGTGAGTGAAAGGCCTGGTTATGGAACAGAGCTCACTTGGAGGATCACTTGGTAGAAGAGGAGGCCAACGTGCCCGAGGTGAGAGGGCAGGAAAGGGGGACAGAGAGAGGCGTAGGCTGGAGTAGATCGGGGGCCTCCCAGATCACAGTAGAGTTCCCATGGTAAGTGAGGGGGGAGTCCTCTAGAGGGCTTTGAACCTGTAAGTGACATGCTCTGATTTATATTTGGGTTTTGAGAGGAAGATAATATTGGCTCATGTAACTGGGAGTCTGAGGGTAGATTTAAGGCAGAGCTGAATCCAGGGAAGTAAATGAAGCCATGAGGTCTGCTCATTTCTCCTGTCTTGGCTCCATTTCTGACTGTCTCTTCACTTCATTCTTCGCGCCTCTCTGCACGCTGGGCAAGAAGGCTCCTGCCCATTCCACCGCTAAGTCCTTCTGATGAGTGACCCTATCTCCTACGTTCATTCACTCTGAAACATGGAAGGTCTCTGATTGGCCCTGTTTGCAAGGTCATGTGCCCATCCTTGCAGCCCTGGCTGAAACCAGTACTTGGCCCAACCCAGTCGTGAGCCCCCTCTCCTTGGGAAGGAGTTAATGACAGAGGGAAACGACACATCCATCATGTGAACAGCAGCACATGCCTTGTTTAGTCTGGAGGCACAAATTATCTCATTTTCTTTAAAAAAATTGTGTCTTCCTTAAGAAAGTAAAAGATTTTTTCATTCAGTTTACGTCACTCACATCGCATCACTTTGCCCTCATTTACTTCGCTCTCAAGATGTTTCATTTGTATCTTTTCTCCTCAGCAAGACTCTGAGCTCCTTGAGGACAGGGATCATGGTTTCTTTTTGTTGTTTTTGCCTCCCTCTCCCACCTACGACTCTTCACTCCTTTATTCATTCTGCAAGTTTTTATTGAGTGCCTGTTGCATACCAGGCACTTGTTTTAGGGCATGCGGTCTATCCTGATATACGTTTTAAAAGATCACTCTGCTGCCCTGTGGGAGTGACCTGAGGGCGCAGCAGGGGAAAGAGAGTGAGCAGCTGGAGGCTATTCTTAGGTGGCTCTAGTGGTAAAGAATCCGCCTGCCAATGCAGGAGACACAGGAGACGTGGGTTCAATTCCTGGGTCGGAAAGATCATTTGGAGAAGGAAATGTTAACCCACTCCAATATTCTTGCCTGGAGAATCCCATGGACAGAGGAGCCTGGCAGGCTACAGTCCACGGGGTTGCAAAGAGTCAGACACGCCTGAGGTGATTTAGCATGCACAACGAGGGATCATCCAACCAGGAGGATGGGAGCATGGGTTGGTGAGGTGGGATGTGGAGACACATGATGTACCCGGGTACAGCCAGTGGGTGTGGGGAGGACCCTGGCCGGCAGTGGGTCAGCAGTTTGGGGCTGGAGAGTGTGTGAGAGTCTCCGTTCCTCTCCGTGTACCTGGAAGCTCCTAGAGGGCAGGGTGGCACCATCTGCCCCTCAGCCCGCCTCCTGGCAGCACAGGAACACCTGTGCCAGGCTTGGTGCGCCTGCCTGTGTGAGGAGCTGGCCCTGGCTGCTAGGGGCTGCGAGGACCTGGGCCGTGGGCGCCCCAGTCCTGACCGTCCTGGTGACCCTGCTGCTTCCTCCTCAGGTGAAGGAGTGGCTGTGTCTGAACTGCCAGATGCAGAGGGCTCTAGGGATGGACATGACCACGGCGCCTCGCTCCAAGAGCCAGCAGCAGCTGCACTCCCCGGGCCTGTCTCCTGCCCACTCCCCAGCCAAACAGCCCCTGGGGAAGCCAGAGCAAGAGCAAGCTCGGGGCTCAGGGGGACCGCAGCCCGGCCCCCGGCAGGCCGAGACAGCCAGGGCCACCTCAGAGCTGGGGCCCGCCCCAGCCGCCGCCCCTCCGGAGGCGGGGAAGGTGTCTCCCCAGCCCTCTCTCCCCATCAAGCCTTCCACAGCCGAGCCCAGGCGCCCGGCAGGAGAGGCCCCGGCCAAGAGTGCCACCGCAGCGCCCTCCGGGCCTGGTGCTGCTGAGCCGACCCAGGAGGGCCTCACTGGGAAGCTCTTTGGCCTTGGTGCGTCGCTGCTGACCCAGGCGAGCACCCTCATGTCTGCGCAGCCTGAAGCGGACTCCCAGGGCCAGCCTGCCCCCAGCAAGGGGCCGCCCAAGATCGTCTTCAGCGATGCCAGCAAGGAGGCTGGCCCAAGACCCCCAGGCTCAGGGCCTGGGCCCGGGCCCGCAACTGGAGCCAAAACTGAGCCTGGATCAGGGCCCAGAGCCCAGGCGAGAACAGGGGGAACCACCAGCCCAAAGCATGGCAGAACAGAACACCAGGCAGCATCGAAGGCTGCTGCCAAGCCAAAGACCACGCCGAAGGAAAGGGCCACCTGCCCACTGTGCCAAGCTGAGCTCAACGTGGGCAGCAAGGGCCCCGCCAACTATAACACCTGCACCACCTGCAGACTCCAGGTGTGCAACCTGTGTGGCTTCAACCCGACGCCCCACCTGGTGGAGGTAAGAGCTGGACCAAGCAGGTTCCTTTGGGCCTTGGTGAGGGGCTGGGCCTGGGGTGATGGAGGGCATCAGAGTCAGAAAGGGCGGCAGAAGGCTGGTTCTGGAGCAGTCACGGGACTGTCCTTATAGCTGCAGCAGGGCTCCGCTCCCTTATCTGGCCCTGGCCCCAGCCTCTCCTTCCACTCCAAGAGTTAACTGGTGCAGTGAACGGAGTCCTGGTGCCCACTGCCTCTGACCAGCTGACCAGTACCTGAGGCTGGTCCCAAAGGTAACCAGGCTTTGGAGGCCTTGTCCTGGTCTCCCCATTCCCAGCTATCATGGACGCGGCCCTGACGGAAGATTCCAGTCACCCTCGTGCATGCAAGAAGGGCCTGAGGTCCCACTTTGCCCACCGTCTGTGACCCTCAAGGGCAGATAGGCAGCGGGCCGTGCCCCCATGCCCAGGGCCGGGCAGAAGGCTTCCTCACAGTAGGGCAGCCCAGGCAGGCAGTGTCCTCCCTTCATCCCCTCTTCCGAGGTCATGGGTGTTAACGTCTACTTGTCAATGCCATAACCTTTGGTCCACAAATTCTCCCTGGCAGGGCCTGGCTGTCAGTGGAGCTATTTGTGGAGATGCTCAGAGATGCTCCTCTTACCCAGAGGGAAGTCTGAGGAAGTACTGGGGTTGGGGCCCATCTCTCTGCAGTCCCTCTTCCACTGGAGGGCTCTGGGCCCTGTGCAGACTTGGGTGAAAGCAGGCAGGAGGCTTGGTATTCTTGTGAAGCTTGGAGCCTACCCTGGGAGGCTCCGAAGGTGCCCCATGGAGCTACCCTGGCAAAGCAGGGTGAGCCTGGGCTGGGAGGCTGCTCCCGCTCCTCCCCTCACCCCACTCCACCCCACCCGGTTCATCCATGCGAACTCCACTTTTGCTGCCTTGCACATAGCTGGGTGTGTCTCCTTCCGAGAGTGCCCTTAGGGTCTATGATTGGCTCATCTGGGCAGGTTGATATGTCCTTAGCTGTGTCATATCAGATGTCAAGCCCCCTTCTCCAGCACACAGCAGTCACCTGAGTCTTGGGGCCCCTGGGCTGAACCATATGTAACTGATGGCGGGCAGAAGAGTGTGGTGCCATGACTGCCGCTGGCCCAGAGACAACAGAGGAGTGTGTGTGGTGGTGGAAGGGGCTCTGTAGCCCCTAGTTCTGACTTGGCAGGCCTCCGTGGGAGCAGCTCGATAAGGAAAATAACTTTGGCCACGAGAAGCCATGTTTTCCAGCATGCAAGGAGGGGTGGCTTGAGCAAAACAGATGACCTCTTCATGGATGCCCATGTGGCGCTCCAGGCCCTCACTGCCCTGCCCCAAGCCCTAAGCCTGGTGGCTCACTGGAGGGTGGCTGGCCTGGCAGCCCAGAGAGGTGAGGGCACACCAAGTAGCCACCGCAGAGCAGAGGCGCTCCCGTCAGAGCCAGGCACACACACACTGCTGGGCGGGCGCCTGCGCCGAGCCCCTCTGGCCTGCTGTGCTGCCCAGCCCAGAGGACCGTGTCCCCGGGAGACCTCCTGGCCCACATTTCCTCATCAAGCAGGCTGTGCAGAGGGGAAGGCAGAACTATCTCTGGCCAGGAGGATGAATGTTCCTGACAATGCCTCTCAGCGGCCTCCGGGCTGGGCCAGAGGAAGTGCTGATTCTGCCCAAACAGAAGAGTCTCGGTCACATGCTGACTCAGGGCGAGCGGTCTGGATTCCCAGCTCAGCCTCTCGTGAGAAGTTGGCTTGTCATCTTCCTGGACTCTGGAGCTTCTGCCCCTTGGCGCTCATGGCCTCTGCCCCCATCGTCCATGTCCCGCTGTCTCCATGTCCTGCCCCACTGCCTCCTTCTGGACCAGGGCCACCCTTGCCTCCACAGGATCTGTGGGTTCCATGGGTTTGATGGCAAAGCTGCTGGGTGTCCTGGTCCTGTGCTCCTTACAGCAGTCTGGAGGTTGCCCAGCTTCTCTGATTTATTTCTTCTCAGGGCTCTGCTGCTTAAAGCTGCTATCCCCAGAGGGCCCGGGGCTGCTCGTGGGGAAGTGTAGACAGGCAGCCATCATGCCACTTTCCGTGGTTCCTACCATGAGACCATGCCACCATCATCCACCAGAGGTGCTAGCTGGCAGTCTGGGACATCCTCAGCTCCCTGTCCCCCTGAACATCCTCCATGGCCCAAGCCCTGTGGCTCTGCCTTCTCACTGGCTAGGCTCTGGCCTCATCTCTCCATCCCGGTAGCCACGGCCCTACTCCAAGCCTTTGTCGTCTCTCCCTGCAGACAATGATCAGAGCTTTCTCACGGCCCTGCCTGCTTTGGGTCTTGCAAGGGGCTGATGGGAAGGGACTAGTGCTTGGTGTGCCCCCTCCCCTGCCTTTCCCACCGGCACTGTTGCCTGTCCTCGGTGAGACTCTTACCAGGCCCTGGGCCATCTTTGGTGTTGTCTCAGCGAATGGCCGCTTGGCTCTTGGAGCAGTTTTGTGTTTCCCTGTGTGTTCTTGGTAAGAGGCTCTTGGTTTCTCAGCAGGCGGCCCAGATACATCCCTCCCTGGGAGGGAGGTGGCAGGAGGAGGTAGAGAAGAGAGCCTTCTCCAGGACCAAGGGTTAGGTCTGCCTTGGCAGTCTCTCCCCATCAAGCCGCCTCTATGCACAACGTGAAACAGAGGGACCTATGTCAGCATGCATGCTGGGTACCTGGCGGGGACGGACCAGCTCCTCCAGGCCTCTTAGACCTGCTGTGGCTCCAGCCACCTGTCTGGGCTGCCAGGGTGGGGACCATCCCCAACATCTCTGAGCCGTAAAAACCTTTCCACCTTCTTTCTCCAGAGGGAGTCCAGAGCACACAATGGAGGCGGCATTGAAAAGCTAGATCTCTTTTCCCTTTGAAATTTCCTCTGAAAAATTAGCCATAGTACTACTTAGTGCGTCATTTCATAATTAAGAGTTGTTGATTCCAAATTTTTTTTACCTATTTATCTTTTTGAAGGATAATAGTACCCTCTGGCTTAATTTTTAATTGGCTTTTGGTTCAAAATAGAGTTTGTGGAGAAATTAGTGCAATCGGAATAGTTACAGTAATGCCTCCAGCTTCTTATTTTATTATAATTGCTGAAGTAGCACCCGTGGCCTTGAGAAGTCAGGCCTTCCCGTGGCAGAGTGCCTGGCGCCTGTGATGTGGGAGGGGCTGGGGGCAGGGGCTACGTCTGCTCTACACCTGCCTCAGTCTGCCTCTGGGGATAGGTCTCATGGAGCCTCATTTCCTCCACGCGGAATGGGAGCCATAGCTCTGTCCCTTAGGTTTCTGTGAGAACCAGTGAAATGCCATGCCTCAGACGCTTGTGCAAGGTCCAGCACACAGGCAGCCCTTCAGCCAGGAGGTTGGAACCAGAGTATCTGAAAAGGGAGTCTCTGCAGGGACAAGAAAGTCTCTACCAGCCCCGACTGCCTGGGTGTGAATTGTGCCCGTGGCCAGGGCAAGCCCCTTGTTTCATCAGGTTTGGCCCCAGGGAACGAACACATATGTTGTTGCAGTGTGAGTAGAGGGCAGCCCAGCCATGAAGGCACACCCTGGGGCTCTCAGCAATGATTCCTCTTATTGGAGGCAGAGGCCACAGTCAGGAGAGGAACAGCAGCCCAGGGACGGCCAGGCCAGCCACAGTCAGGAGAGGAGCAGCAGCCCAGTGACGGCCAGGCCTGTGGGCCAGTGTACCACTCCAGGGCTTGTATTTTTTTAACCTCTGGGCATCCTTGTCTCAGGAGTTCTCATCGGCTGTCCCGGGTCTGGCAGTAGGACTGGGGATACGTTGGGCTAGGCAGCCAGCCCAGTGTCACTGTAACCAGGTGGACACCTTGGCCAGCAATACCTGCAGAGAGACTGTGTTCAGCGGGGTCATTGCAGCCGCGCTGGGCTCTCTCAGCCCACAAGGCACAGCAGCTAGTGATTCTGGAAGGTAGGAGGTCTCACATGCCTGCCAGGGGGTCCCTACTAACTCTCTGACAAATGTCCCCTGCCTCGCCCTGAACCCACCTAGCTCCATCCAAAGGGAAGCACATGAGATGGTGATTGCCCTCAGGGGCTGCTACCTTCCTGCCCCCAGAAAGGCACTGGACAGAGGGAGGCAAAACCGACATGGTCATCAGAGCCTCCCATTGTCCATCCCCAGGTCCCAGATCATCCCCAGCCCACTTGCCCAAGGGGGTAGGAAAAGAGCAAGCAAGCAGCTCCTCAGAGCTGGGGCTGGGTGATGGAGAGTACGACAGAGGACACGCAAGTGAATGAATGAATGAGGGGTAGACACTAAATAGGGAGAGGAAATGAATGAACAGGGAACGAAGGGGTGGGGGTGGAGTGGGGGCAAGTGAGGGCCAGAGATGTGAGCAACAGGAACAGAGGAGTCAGGGCTGCAGTTCCAGCTTCTTCCCACCCCCAGGCACGGCCTGCCTCCCATCCCAGCCTCATCCTCCAGAAGACTTGGGCCTTGGCCAGGTCTCCCTCTGGCTCTCCCTCTAATGGTCCCAATGCCCTATACCCTTCTCCCCCCACCCCCAAGGGGCTGGGGAAGGGCCTCCAGCTACCAGGTCAGATGTTTATTTTTAGCTCTTCCCTCACATGCCTCTGCCTCCCCCACCCCCCTCCCCCCGCTGCCTGCTATAGCAGAGCCAGGAGCAAGAGGGCCAAATGGGGTGCCCCTTCTGCAGCCTGGCTGCCTCCGTGAGGAATAAGTGTGGGAAGGAACAAGGCCCCAGGNCCACTGCCTCCTTCTGGACCAGGGCCACCCTTGCCTCCACAGGATCTGTGGGTTCCATGGGTTTGATGGCAAAGCTGCTGGGTGTCCTGGTCCTGTGCTCCTTACAGCAGTCTGGAGGTTGCCCAGCTTCTCTGATTTATTTCTTCTCAGGGCTCTGCTGCTTAAAGCTGCTATCCCCAGAGGGCCCGGGGCTGCTCGTGGGGAAGTGTAGACAGGCAGCCATCATGCCACTTTCCGTGGTTCCTACCATGAGACCATGCCACCATCATCCACCAGAGGTGCTAGCTGGCAGTCTGGGACATCCTCAGCTCCCTGTCCCCCTGAACATCCTCCATGGCCCAAGCCCTGTGGCTCTGCCTTCTCACTGGCTAGGCTCTGGCCTCATCTCTCCATCCCGGTAGCCACGGCCCTACTCCAAGCCTTTGTCGTCTCTCCCTGCAGACAATGATCAGAGCTTTCTCACGGCCCTGCCTGCTTTGGGTCTTGCAAGGGGCTGATGGGAAGGGACTAGTGCTTGGTGTGCCCCCTCCCCTGCCTTTCCCACCGGCACTGTTGCCTGTCCTCGGTGAGACTCTTACCAGGCCCTGGGCCATCTTTGGTGTTGTCTCAGCGAATGGCCGCTTGGCTCTTGGAGCAGTTTTGTGTTTCCCTGTGTGTTCTTGGTAAGAGGCTCTTGGTTTCTCAGCAGGCGGCCCAGATACATCCCTCCCTGGGAGGGAGGTGGCAGGAGGAGGTAGAGAAGAGAGCCTTCTCCAGGACCAAGGGTTAGGTCTGCCTTGGCAGTCTCTCCCCATCAAGCCGCCTCTATGCACAACGTGAAACAGAGGGACCTATGTCAGCATGCATGCTGGGTACCTGGCGGGGACGGACCAGCTCCTCCAGGCCTCTTAGACCTGCTGTGGCTCCAGCCACCTGTCTGGGCTGCCAGGGTGGGGACCATCCCCAACATCTCTGAGCCGTAAAAACCTTTCCACCTTCTTTCTCCAGAGGGAGTCCAGAGCACACAATGGAGGCGGCATTGAAAAGCTAGATCTCTTTTCCCTTTGAAATTTCCTCTGAAAAATTAGCCATAGTACTACTTAGTGCGTCATTTCATAATTAAGAGTTGTTGATTCCAAATTTTTTTTACCTATTTATCTTTTTGAAGGATAATAGTACCCTCTGGCTTAATTTTTAATTGGCTTTTGGTTCAAAATAGAGTTTGTGGAGAAATTAGTGCAATCGGAATAGTTACAGTAATGCCTCCAGCTTCTTATTTTATTATAATTGCTGAAGTAGCACCCGTGGCCTTGAGAAGTCAGGCCTTCCCGTGGCAGAGTGCCTGGCGCCTGTGATGTGGGAGGGGCTGGGGGCAGGGGCTACGTCTGCTCTACACCTGCCTCAGTCTGCCTCTGGGGATAGGTCTCATGGAGCCTCATTTCCTCCACGCGGAATGGGAGCCATAGCTCTGTCCCTTAGGTTTCTGTGAGAACCAGTGAAATGCCATGCCTCAGACGCTTGTGCAAGGTCCAGCACACAGGCAGCCCTTCAGCCAGGAGGTTGGAACCAGAGTATCTGAAAAGGGAGTCTCTGCAGGGACAAGAAAGTCTCTACCAGCCCCGACTGCCTGGGTGTGAATTGTGCCCGTGGCCAGGGCAAGCCCCTTGTTTCATCAGGTTTGGCCCCAGGGAACGAACACATATGTTGTTGCAGTGTGAGTAGAGGGCAGCCCAGCCATGAAGGCACACCCTGGGGCTCTCAGCAATGATTCCTCTTATTGGAGGCAGAGGCCACAGTCAGGAGAGGAACAGCAGCCCAGGGACGGCCAGGCCAGCCACAGTCAGGAGAGGAGCAGCAGCCCAGTGACGGCCAGGCCTGTGGGCCAGTGTACCACTCCAGGGCTTGTATTTTTTTAACCTCTGGGCATCCTTGTCTCAGGAGTTCTCATCGGCTGTCCCGGGTCTGGCAGTAGGACTGGGGATACGTTGGGCTAGGCAGCCAGCCCAGTGTCACTGTAACCAGGTGGACACCTTGGCCAGCAATACCTGCAGAGAGACTGTGTTCAGCGGGGTCATTGCAGCCGCGCTGGGCTCTCTCAGCCCACAAGGCACAGCAGCTAGTGATTCTGGAAGGTAGGAGGTCTCACATGCCTGCCAGGGGGTCCCTACTAACTCTCTGACAAATGTCCCCTGCCTCGCCCTGAACCCACCTAGCTCCATCCAAAGGGAAGCACGTGAGATGGTGATTGCCCTCAGGGGCTGCTACCTTCCTGCCCCCAGAAAGGCACTGGACAGAGGGAGGCAAAACCGACATGGTCATCAGAGCCTCCCATTGTCCATCCCCAGGTCCCAGATCATCCCCAGCCCACTTGCCCAAGGGGGTAGGAAAAGAGCAAGCAAGCAGCTCCTCAGAGCTGGGGCTGGGTGATGGAGAGTACGACAGAGGACACGCAAGTGAATGAATGAATGAGGGGTAGACACTAAATAGGGAGAGGAAATGAATGAACAGGGAACGAAGGGGTGGGGGTGGAGTGGGGGCAAGTGAGGGCCAGAGATGTGAGCAACAGGAACAGAGGAGTCAGGGCTGCAGTTCCAGCTTCTTCCCACCCCCAGGCACGGCCTGCCTCCCATCCCAGCCTCATCCTCCAGAAGACTTGGGCCTTGGCCAGGTCTCCCTCTGGCTCTCCCTCTAATGGTCCCAATGCCCTATACCCTTCTCCCCCCACCCCCAAGGGGCTGGGGAAGGGCCTCCAGCTACCAGGTCAGATGTTTATTTTTAGCTCTTCCCTCACATGCCTCTGCCTCCCCCACCCCCCTCCCCCCGCTGCCTGCTATAGCAGAGCCAGGAGCAAGAGGGCCAAATGGGGTGCCCCTTCTGCAGCCTGGCTGCCTCCGTGAGGAATAAGTGTGGGAAGGAACAAGGCCCCAGGGAGCCTGTGACCACAGTCAACACCCTCTGCTGAGGGCTGGGCCTCTGGGCTCAAGTAAGCAGGCCGCTGCAGGGGCTGGCTCTGAGCTCTTGGCATGAAGTCTGTCGCCTCCATTCTGGCCACCTTCCAAGGCGTCCTTGCTTCATTTGGACTGTTTCTTCTGGGGCTGGGTCTGCGAGCCAGAGGTGGAGGTCAGAGGTTTGCCAAATCACCAAGGTGAGCAAGGCAGATGACCGAGCTTCGAGAGGCCTAACCTGGATGGCCATCTACATGGGGCCAAGGGAGAGCCAGGGCAGTGTTACCTTGGGCCAGGCCCAGATCCTCACCCCGTGATGCTGATCGTGGGGCTAGGGAAGGGACTGTTTGTTCATTTCTAGAGCTTTATCTGGGCTGCTGCCGACACCCCTCGATCTTTTTGCCACCTCACAGCTGTCTCCAGCATGGAGGAATTCCCACTGTGACCCAAGATGATGCTGGCTCAGCCCACCCAGCAATCTCCCTAGGCACCAAGTGAGACCACGGCCCAGCCAGGGGCCAGCACCCATGACCTTGTAGGCGTTTGTACAGGGGACACACAGAGCATCCAACAGGGTCCCAGGGAGTCAGCAGTGGTGCCGGAACCAGGCCCTGCAAGGCGCAGGGTGAGGACATGTGGGACCTCTGAAGGGTTCTCCTCCATAGCTGAGCCCCTCTGCTCAGGACCTGGGTGTGGAATTCAGCCTCCAGGCAGAGTTGGAGCTCCAGTCTCAGGGAAGCAGTCTCAAGGCCCAAATCCCAAGCCTGTGGAGCAGACCTATCCCTCAGTCAACACCCAGGCCCTGCCGCCTCCCGTCTGGCCTGGCCTTCCGCTGGGGCCCAGGGCAGAACCACTGATACAGCACCCACCATGGTGGCCTGCAGGTGCCAGGCCAAGGGCAGACATCTTGGAGGTACCATGCTTCCAGGGTTCTGTTGGGTGGACTCAGGGATGTCGTGGGCCCAGGGGCGGTATGTGAGGTAAGAGTGCTAAGGATTCTGGTCCTCTGGGCTGGTAAGGGCTGAGGGCTCTCTCTGGCCCTGTCCCTGGCTCTCTGACCTTGTGGTTCCATGCCCTCTGGTTCCCCTGACTCCCCATCCTGATGGTCACGCTGCTGGCAGGAGCCCAAGAATCTGGGCACCCTCATATGTAAGAGCAGGACAGTAGGGGTGCCAAGGCTCTGCACCCCTGGGGCGAGAACAGGCACTGGGGTGCCTGTTACTGTCATTCCCCGCCCAAGTCCCGCCAAGGAGGAGCTCTGACTCTGGAGGAGGACCTTGGAAGACTTCCCCTTCCCGCCACTGAACTGCTGCAGAAATCACCTGCTCAGAGGTGCTCAGACCCTTCCCTGTGCAGACTTTGGCACCTGGGGGGTTCAACTTGGTTTCTGGGGTTCTGGAAACTTCACCATAGATGTCCATGTCATACTCGGAACAACCCCTTTGGGCTCTGGCTTCTAAGAAGACTGTACCAGCCCATGTGTCTGTCTTAGTCACGACTGTGTCTCCAGCCCCTAGCACTGAGACGGACACAAAGAGAGTAGTCTTGAAAGTGAGAGGCTGATGGTGGAGGAGGATCCCAGCCCGGCTCTGGAGGGAGCAGGGCCCCTGGCCTCAGAGCCAGTACACAGTCCCCATCAGAACAGCCCAGAGCCCAGGGAGCAGGAGGAGGCTTTTGCATGGGGGTCTTTACTGGTCTAAGACAAGGTGAGTTGGGTTGGAGGTTGTGAGCAAAGGGGACTACTCGGCCCCACCCCCAAACGCCAGGCAGGACTTCCCCTAGACAGCCTCCCCTCCTAGCACAGCACTTGGGAATGGAGAAGGATGGTGCCTGAGGCCTGAGAATTAGGAGACTGGGGAGGGGCAGTGCATCTGGGAGGTGCTTCCAGCCTGATGCCCTTCCTGAAAGGCCCTTCCTGGGGGACTCTGCTCCACTCACAAGGCTGTTCACACCCTGAGGGAAGTCCCCAGCCCCCCTCTTCCCTAGACTGTGTGTTGCTTTTGTAGCCTCCTTTCTCATACAGGTCCTCCTTTTCAGCCTAGTAAAAAGCTCCCTGTGGGGTAAGGAAGGGCTCCTTCCTTGGGGTTTGTCTTTTTAACTCTGTACATGAGCATCTAAAGGCTGGGCCCTGTCATTTGGGACCATCAGTCTTTTGCTCCTCATCAACGCTTTTGCCTGTAGTGTTGTGCTTTGGGAGACTTTCTCCTCCTTATGTTTCTAGACATAGTCACGGAAGTCATCTTTAAGTACTTCAGTGTCTTTGTGATTTTCATCAAAACCCTCCTCTCTCATTTCCTTACAGAAAACCGAGTGGCTCTGTCTGAACTGCCAAACTAAGCGGCTTCTCGAGGGCAGCCTGGGAGAGCCGACGCCCCTGCCGCTGCCCACCTCACAGCAGCCCCCTGCGGGGGCCCCTCACCATACAGCTGGAACAGCCTCTCCAAAGCAGAAAGGGCCTCAGGGGCTGAGCCAGCCATCAGGCCCCCCGCCTGCCAAGGCCACCCCCCTGCCCACCAAGGCCAGTCCCCTGCCCACCAAGGCCAGTCCCCAGGCCAAGCCCGCTAGGGCTTCTGAACCCAGCAGAACCCCGAGCAGTGCCCAGGAAAAGAAGACAGGAGTCCCAGCTAAAGCCGAGCCTGTGCCGAAGCCCCCTCCAGAGACCACCCTGCCCCCCGGGACTCCTAAGGCAAAGGCTGGGGTGCGGAGGACCGAACCCACCACCCCCATCACCAAGGCTGTTCCAGAAGCCCCCAAGGGTGGGGAGACAGAGGTCAGTCATTCCCAGGGGTCCTGGCTTTCAGGCAGGGGAGTGTGGAGAAGGGTTTAGCTCCCCGCGGGACTGGGATGTGGACCTGGGATGGCTCTTTGGGCCAGAGAGGACAGTAGGACCGCCTTGATGAGGCATGGTGGGCCTGGAGCCTGTGAGTTCTAGGCTGATCCTGTGTTTGATGCCTTTTTAGATGCTTTGTTGCGTCTTTGCTACCATTAGATCTAG
Source organism: Neotragus pygmaeus (assembly GCA_006410875.1). Taxonomy (NCBI): domain Eukaryota; kingdom Metazoa; phylum Chordata; class Mammalia; order Artiodactyla; family Bovidae; genus Neotragus; species Neotragus pygmaeus. The sequence continues at coordinate 436,227 of SJYV01031728.1, read as the reverse complement.
TAACACTTCTCTTTGAGAACCTAGGGATGCTTGTGGTTTGACATGGAACCTGTGAGTTATGCAAGCCCAGAGCAATGGAGTGGGTGGTGGGCCCTGGTTCCCCCAGGAGTGGAGGCACCCCCTCCCTAGCGCCGCGGGGGTTGACAGAGAGGCTGGGGCTCCCCCAGGAGCCGTCTGCCATCGGCAGTCAGCATCTGCTTCTTGCCCTCTGTAGGAGCCTGGGGGCAAGCCTTACTCTCAGGACCTGTCTCGGAGCCCGCAGAGCCTCAGCGACACAGGCTATTCCTCCGACGGCATCTCCAGCTCACAGAGCGAGATCACTGGTATTGTGCGGCAGGAGATGGAGCAGCTGGACAGCGCCGGGGTGACGGGGCCCCGCCCGCCCAGCCCCTCGGAGCTCCACAAGGTGGGGAGCAGCATGCGGCCTTCGCTGGAGGCCCAGGGCCCGGCACCCAGTGGCGAGCGGAGCANTCACTGGTATTGTGCGGCAGGAGATGGAGCAGCTGGACAGCGCCGGGGTGACGGGGCCCCGCCCGCCCAGCCCCTCGGAGCTCCACAAGGTGGGGAGCAGCATGCGGCCTTCGCTGGAGGCCCAGGGCCCGGCACCCAGTGGCGAGCGGAGCAGGCCGCCAAGCAGCAGTGCCGAGGAGCAGAAGCGGCGGCCCCACTCTTTGTCCATCATGCCCGAGGCCTTCAACTCCGACGAGGAGCTGGAGGAGATCCTGGAGGAGGAAGAAGACTCCACGGAGTGGGGGCGCCAGGGGGAGCAGCAGGACGCAGCGGAGTCCTCTGACGACTTCGGGAGCCAGCTGAGGCACGACTACGTGGAGGACAGCAGCGAAGGCGGCCTGTCCCCGCTCCCGCCCCAGCCTCCGGCCCGGGCGGCAGACCTGACTGACGAGGAGTTCATGCGGCGGCAGATCCTGGAGATGAGCGCTGAGGAAGACAACCTGGAGGAGGACGAGGCCGCCCCCGCCGGACCCAGCCTGGCCAAACACACCTCCCAGAAGGGCAGCCCCCGGCCCCGGGCCGAGCCCAGCCGAGAGCCGGGAGCGCTGCCCAAGAGGCGCCTGCCCCACAACGCCACCACGGGCTACGAGGAGCTGCTGTCCGAGGGCGGCCCCGCGGAGGACGTGGACGGCACTGCCGGGGCCCTGCAGGGTGGGCTCCGCCGCTTCAAGACCATTGAGCTCAATAGCACGGGCAGCTACGGCCACGAGCTGGACATGGGCCCAGGCCCCGACCCCAGCCTGGACCGGGAGCCTGAGCTGGAGATGGAGAGCCTGACGGGCTCGCCTGAGGACCGCTCCCGCGGGGAGCACTCATCCACGCTGCCGGCCTCCACACCCAGCTACACGTCGGGCACCTCGCCTACTTCCCTGTCCTCGCTGGAGGAGGACAGCGACAGCAGCCCCAGCCGCCGGCAGCGGCTGGAGGAGGCCAAGCAGCAGCGCAAGGCCCGGCACCGCTCGCACGGGCCCCTGCTGCCCACCATCGAGGACTCTTCGGAGGAGGAGGAGCTGCGGGAGGAGGAGGAGCTGCTGCGGGAGCAGGAGAAGATGCGGGAGGTGGAGCAGCAGCGCATCCGCAGCACGGCCCGCAAGACCCGGCGGGACAAGGAGGAGCTGCGGGCCCAGCGGCGGCGCGAGCGCTCCAAGACCCCCCCCAGCAACCTGTCGCCCATCGAGGACGCTTCACCCACGGAGGAACTGAGGCAGGCGGCCGAGATGGAGGAGCTCCATCGCTCCTCCTGCTCTGAGTACTCACCCTCACCTTCCCTCGACTCGGAGGCTGAGGCCCCGGAGGGGGGCCCCGGCCGGCTCTACAAGTCGGGCAGCGAGTACAACCTGCCCACCTTCATGTCCCTCTACTCTCCAACCGAGACCCCCTCGGGCAGCGCCACCACCCCCAGCTCCAGCCGGCCCCTCAAGAGTGCTGAGGAGGCCTACGAGGAGATGATGCGGAAGGCCGAGCTGCTCCAGCGGCAACAGGGCCAGGCGGCAGGGGGCCGCGGGCCCCACGGTGGTCCCTCTCAGCCCGCAGCTCCCCGGGCCCAGGGCTCCTTTGAATACCAGGACAGCCCAGACCGTGACTACGGCGGGGCTGCTCAGCCGGCCGCGGGGGGCACGCCAGCCGGCCTGGGAGCAGCGGCGCACCAGGAGATCCTCCAGACGCCCCAGAGCATCGCCCGAATGCACCAGGCGGCCTCGCGGGACCTGGCCTTTGCTGAGGACAAGAAGAAGGAGAAGCAGTTTCTGGACGCCGAGAGCGCATACATGGACCCGATGAAGCAGAATGGTGGCCCACTCACCCCTGGTACCAGTCCCACCCAGCTTGCTGCCCCCGTGTCTTTCGCCACTTCCACCACCTCAGACAGCAGCGGGGGCCGAGTCATCCCTGATGTCCGTGTGACTCAGCATTTTGCAAAGGAGCCTCAGGACCCCGTCAAGCTGCACAGCACTCCTGTCTCCCCCAGCTCCACCTCCAAGGAAGTAGGCATAGGCTTTGCCCAGGGCCTCGGGGCCTCGGCCTCCATGGCTGTGACCCCTGGTCTGGCTGGCCTGCCACGAGGGTACATGGCTCCGACGTCCCCAGCAGCCTCGGAGCGTAGCCCTTCACCCTCTTTCACTGGCCATGGCTATGGACAGAGCCCAGCCACTGCAAACTATGGGTCTCAAACTGAGGAGCTACCCCAGGCCCCCCGTGGCCCAGCTGTCAGTGGGCGGGCTACCAGGGAGAAGCCCCTGGGCATGCGTGAGGGCGAGAGTGGCCCCTCACAGACCTCCCGGGGACATCCCTACTTTGCGGGCTCCAGCCCCCCTCTCTCTCCATCTTCTCCCTCAGAGAGTCCCACATTCTCCCCTGGCAATCTGGGCCCAAGGGCCACCGCGGAGTTCTCTACACAGACGCCAAGCCCGACCCCTGCCTCGGACATGCCCCGGAGCCCTGGTGCCCCTGCAGTGACACCCACGGTGGCTCAGGGCACACAAACGCCACACCGACCCAGCACGCCTCGCCTGGTATGGCAGCAGCCCTCTCAGGATTCCCCGTTCATGGTTATCACCCTGGCATCAGATGCCTCCAGCCAGACCAAGATGGTCCATGCCAGTGCCTCCACTTCCCCAGTGTGCTCACCTGTTGATACCCAGCCCACCACCCACAGCTACAGCCAGACAACACCTCCAAGTGGGTCTCAGCCCCCCGAGCCGCCTGGGCCCCCTGGCTTCCCACGGGCCCCCAGCGCTGGTGCAGATGGGCCCCTGGCAGTGTATGGCTGGGGCGCCCTGCCTGCCGAGAACATCTCCTTGTGCCGGATCTCCTCCGTCCCTGGAACGTCTAGGGTTGAGCCCGGCCCCAGGCCCCCAGGCAGTGCCGTGGTAGACCTTCGCACCGCCGTCAAGCCCACGCCCATCATCCTCACCGACCAGGGCATGGACCTGACCTCTCTGGCCGTGGAAGCGAGGAAGTATGGCCTGGCTCTGGATCCAATCCCAGGACGCCAGTCAACTGCTGTGCAGCCTCTGGTGATCAACCTCAATGCCCAGGAGCAGACACATGCCTTCCTCAGCACCGCCACCACCGTGAGCATCACCATGGCCTCCTCTGTGCTCATGGCTCAGCAGAAGCAGCCTGTGGTCTATGGAGACCCCTTCCAGAGCCGGCTTGACTTTGGCCAGGGTGCGGGGAGCCCAGTGTGCCTGGCCCAAGTCAAGCAGGTAGAGCAGGCCGTCCAGACCGCGCCATATCGTGGTGGGCCTCGAGGAAGACCCCGGGAGACTAAGTTTGCCAGGTATAACCTGTCCAACCAGGTAGCACCTCTGGCCAGAAGGGACGTTTTGATCACTCAAGTGGGCCCGGCACAGAATATTGGCCTCAAGTCGGGCCCAATGCCAGAGCCTGGTACCGAGGCCCATCGGGCCGCCCCTACAGAGCTGCGGTCTCATGCCCCGCCAGGTGCCAGGAAGCCGCACACGGTGGTGGTGCAGGTGGGTGAAGGTGCAGCAGGCACCGTGAGCACACTGCTCCCGGAGGAGCCGGCAGGGGCCCTGGACCTCACGGGGCTGAGGCCCGAGAGCCAGCTGGCCTGTTGCGACATGGCCTACAAGTTCCCGTTTGGCAGCAGCTGCACAGGCAGCTTCCGCGCCACCCCAAGCGCACCTGAGAGGAGTGTGGCAGAAGTTGCCCCACCTGGCCAAAGCAGCGGTCCCTTCTACAGTCCCCGGGACCCGGAACCTCCTGAGCCCCCCGCCTACCGGGCACAGGTGATCGGGGGACCTGGCCCACATGAAGAGCAGAGGCCCTACCCACAGGGCCTCCCCGGCAGGCTGTACTCCTCTATGTCCGACACCAATCTGGCTGAGGCTGGCCTTAACTACCACGCCCACAGGTTTGGGCAGCTCTTCCAGGGCCCAGGGCGAGACTCGGCCATGGACCTCAGCTCCCTGAAGCACTCCTACAGCCTGGGCTTTGCAGACAGCCGCTGCCTTGGGCAGGGCTTGCAGTATGCTTCATTCACTGACCTGCGTCACCCCACAGACCTTTTGACTCACCCGCTTCCCATGCGACGCTACAGCTCAGTGTCAAACATCTACTCGGACCACAGGTATGGCCCACAGGGAGATGCAGCTGGCTTCCAGGAGGCCAGTCTGGCCCAGTACAGCGCCACCACGGCGCGTGAGATAAGCCGTATGTGCGCGGCCCTCAACTCCATGGACCAGTATGGAGCGAGGCACGGCAGTGGTGGTGGGGGCCCTGACCTCATGCAGTATCAGCCCCAGCCCGGGCTCAGTGCCCCACAGGGCCTGGCTCCCCTGAGACCTGGCCTCCTTGGGAACCCCACCTTCCCAGAGGGCCAGGGGAGTCCTGGAAACCTGGCCCAGTACCGGCCTACAGCCGGCCAGGCTGCAGCAGTGAGACAGCTGCTGCCATCCACAGCCACTGTGCGGGCGGCCGATGGCATGATCTACTCGACCATCAATACTCCAATTGCTGCAACACTGCCCATCACCACGCAGCCTGCCTCAGTCCTGCGGCCCATGGTGCGTGGCGGCATGTATAGGCCTTACCCACCCAGTGGAGTCGCAGCCGTGCCGCTTGCCAGCCTGACGCGCATGCCTGTCATTGCCCCGCGCATACCTCTCGGGCCCACGGGGCTGTACCGATACCCTGCACCAAGCAGATTCCCCACCCCTGCCAGTGTTCCACCCCCTGAGGGTCCTGTCTACCTGGGGAAGCCGGCTGCTGCCAAGGCCCCAGGGACTGGGGGACCCCCCAGGCCGGAGCTGCCTGCCGGGGCTGTTCGGGAAGAACCCCTTTCCACAGCACCCCCTGCTGCCACCAAGGAGACGGGAGCAGCCCCAGGCCTGGGGGCGGGCCAGAAGCCGCTGGGAGAGGCCACTCCTGGCGGTGGTGGTGGGGCCCTGGGCCGACCGGGGCTCGAGAAGGAGGATGCCTTGCCAGAGGAGAGGCAGCGGAAGCAGCAGGAGCAGCTGCTGCAGCTGGAGCGAGAGCGGGTGGAGCTGGAAAAGCTGCGGCAGCTGCGGCTGCAGGAGGAGCTGGAGCGGGAGCGCGTGGAGCTGCAGCGGCACCGTGAGGAGGAGCAGCTGCTGGTGCAGCGGGAGCTGCAGGAGCTGCAGACCCTCAAGCATCATGTGCTGCAGCAGCAGCAGGAGGAGCGGCAGGCGCAGTTCGCCCTGCAGCGGGAGCAGCTGGCCCAACAGCGCCTGCAGCTGGAGCAGATCCAGCAGCTGCAGCAGCAGCTGCAGCAGCAGCTGGAGGAACAGAAGCAGCGGCAGAAGCCGCCCTTCCCCATGGCCTGTGAGGCACCTGGCAGAGGGCCGCCCCCAGCCGTCCCGGAGCTGGCCCAGAATGGCCAGTACTGGCCACCCCTGACCCATGCAGCCTTCATTGCCGTGCCCGAGGGGTCCGGGCAGCCGCGTGAGCCCTTGCCGCACCGCGGTCTCCCCAGCTCCGCCTCGGACATGTCGCTGCAGACGGAGGAGCCGTGGGAGGCGAGCCGCAGTGGTGGCCTCAAGAAGCGGCACTCCATGCCACGCCTGCGGGACGTGTGCGAGCCGGAGTCAGCACCTGAGCCCAGTGGGGTCAGGAGGATCGCGGACAGCAGCGTGCAGACGGACGAGGAGGATGGAGAGGGCCGCTACCTTCTGACCCGACGGCGCCGAGCACGGCGGAGCACCGACTGCAGCGTGCAGACCGACGACGAGGATAGCGCCGAGTGGGAGCAGCCTGTGCGCCGCCGTCGGTCCCGTCTCTCCCGCCACTCAGACTCTGGCTCTGACAGCAAGCACGATGCCACGGCCTCCTCCTCTGCTGCTGCCCCCGCCACGAGGGCCATGAGCAGCGTGGGCATCCAGACCATCAGCGACTGTTCCGTGCAGACGGAGCCTGACCAGCTACCCCGAGTTTCTCCAGCCATCCACATCACGGCCGTCCCCGACCCCAAGGTGGAGATCGTCAGGTACATATCAGCGCCCGAGAAGACTGGGCGCGGCGAGAGCCTGGCCTGCCAGACGGAGCCAGAGGGGCAAGCCCAGGGTGTGGCCGGGCCACAGCTCATGGGGCCGGCCACCATCAGTCCGTACCTGCCTGGCATCCAGATCGTCACCCCAGGGCCCCTGGGCAGATTCGAAAAAAAGAAGCCGGATCCCCTGGAGATCGGATACCAGGCCCACCTGCCCCCGGAGTCCCTCTCTCAGCTCGTGAGCCGTCAGCCTCCCAAGTCCCCCCAGGTCCTCTACTCACCAGTCTCCCCTCTGTCCCCACACCGGCTCCTGGACACCTCCTTTGCTTCCAGTGAGAGGCTGAACAAGGCTCACGTGAGTCCCCAGAAGCACTTCACAGCTGACAGCGCTTTCCGCCAGCAGACGCTGCCGCGCCCCATGAAGACCCTGCAGCGCTCCCTGTCCGACCCTAAGCCCCTCAGCCCCACCGCCGAGGAGTCTGCCAAAGAGAGGTTCCCCCTCTACCAGCACCAGGGGGGACTGGGTAGCCAGGTATGGGCACCGGGGCTGGGCCAGGCCGAGACCCCTGTCCCACCCTGGCCCAGCCCCGGTGCNGGAGCCAGAGGGGCAAGCCCAGGGTGTGGCCGGGCCACAGCTCATGGGGCCGGCCACCATCAGTCCGTACCTGCCTGGCATCCAGATCGTCACCCCAGGGCCCCTGGGCAGATTCGAAAAAAAGAAGCCGGATCCCCTGGAGATCGGATACCAGGCCCACCTGCCCCCGGAGTCCCTCTCTCAGCTCGTGAGCCGTCAGCCTCCCAAGTCCCCCCAGGTCCTCTACTCACCAGTCTCCCCTCTGTCCCCACACCGGCTCCTGGACACCTCCTTTGCTTCCAGTGAGAGGCTGAACAAGGCTCACGTGAGTCCCCAGAAGCACTTCACAGCTGACAGCGCTTTCCGCCAGCAGACGCTGCCGCGCCCCATGAAGACCCTGCAGCGCTCCCTGTCCGACCCTAAGCCCCTCAGCCCCACCGCCGAGGAGTCTGCCAAAGAGAGGTTCCCCCTCTACCAGCACCAGGGGGGACTGGGTAGCCAGGTATGGGCACCGGGGCTGGGCCAGGGTGGGACAGGGGTCTCGGCCTAGCCTGGGGGGCCCCACAGGGAGGGGCGTCTCCTGGGGTGGGGGTGGAGTCACCTCCAGCTCCAGAGACCCAGAGCCAGAAGTCGAGTCAGAGGCACATTGCCCAGCCAGGTGATCCTGGGCAAGACAAACTCACACTTGGGCCCCCGAGGCCATCCAGACCCTGCTGGAAACTTCAGCCCCTCCCTAGAGCTGCCTCTACACAGCCCACAGCTGGCCTAGGCTCTGCCACTTCCTCCTTGTGGCCTCCTCAGCTCTCCCATCTGGCCTGTGCCCCTCTGAGTGCAAAACTTTAGTCTGGATTTTTCCTGGAAAAATGAGTAACATGGAGCTGGCTGAGCTGCTCCCCAGTCCCCAGCTCCAGCCTGGCTCCCCTTGCCCCACACAAAGCCCCAGCCCCGTGGACTACCCTTCAGGGCCCATCCCCATACCTCATCTTGTCCCATGCCCACATCCAACCCTCAGTGAATCTGTTCACACACCTGTCTGCTCCCCTAGATAGCGGCTCCTTGTCTGTGACTTGAGTTGCCAGTGATGTCCTGGAACTGTGAAAGAGGGCCTGGCGCGTTGGGAAGATGGGGATGGCTAGGGCCTGACACCAAGGTCTTTGAATGCCAGGCCAGGAGGGGAGGGCTTTTCTCCAAGGCCCTTGAAGCTTCTGGATGTTGCAGGCAAGTGAGACAGGATGAGATGAGTATCTTCGGAAGCCTCCTGGGCAGAATGTGGGCTGGTAGACTGAAGGAAGTGCCTGGACAGTGGCTCTGGGGAGAGCCTGCAGGAGCCAGAGGCGTTGTGAGGTGTACCTCTGGGTAGGATGCAGAGAGGGGAGAGGCGAGGCCTCGATGGGTGGGGTTGTGGAGGAGAGCCCTGGGGTATGCAGCCCAGAGGGGAGAGGGTGCGATACGGAGTCAGCGCTGGCAGGGAGGGCAGGTCAGAGCGGCGGGGGTCCTGCCTCCACACTAGGGTCAGCACAGAGGTCCGGGGCACTGGGGGCACTCCTGTGAGCACTCATGGCGTGCGATCAAAATGACAAGCAACGGACAACAGCGTGAGGAATTCAAACAGGGAAATCTGTTCCATTCCTTCAAAGGCCACCCTTCATCCTGAGGTTTAGGGACACGTTAGCATTTCTTTTAGAACACGTATGTGTTGAAAGCAAGTTGAAAGTTGCTTGGCAAGATAAACCGTAAGAAGTCCAGTATCAGTCCCCAGTGTATTTGGGGATTTGGGTGGTCTGTAAAACCCAGAGGCCAGGGAGCTAGAGACAGTGGGAGGGCCAAGCTTCTGGCAGTGTGGACCTTTCGGCAACACAGAATGAGCAGGTGAGCAGGGCCCCACGCAGCACACATTAGGGCGCCCCGACCAGGAAGCCAGGAGCCAGAGATACGGCTGCAGAGGCCCTAGAGGGGTCTGGCAGCCTCAGAGCGCGGGGGCTGACAGGGATGTGGAGAAAGCTGGGGCCCGGCGGAGAGCATGGCCTGGCAGAGGGTGACATAGAGCTGCAGGAGGAGGAGACTGAACAGGCAGCTGAACTGCCTTTCACTTGAGAGAGGAGGAGGGCAGGAGGCAGAAAAGACTCAGAGCCTGCAGCCCCTGACCTTGTCAGCACGCACCCCTGGCCACGATCCTCTAGGGAACCTGGTGGGCCCAGGACCCTCTCCACTCCTGTCCATGGCCCTCTGCTGCCCTGGGCCCCTGCCAGCTGCTCAGATCCACACCCAGAGCTAAACCCATACTCTCCTGCCCTCAGTACACTCAGTGGGAGGCAGAAGGTGATAAGCCCACTGGAGATGAACAGGGGTTCTCAGAGCCGCTGGGGGCCAGGCCGGTACTGGGCATCAGCCAGAGGGGCCTCTGCTCCTTCCTCCCCTCCCACTGCCCTGAGCTCTGGGAAGGAAAAGGCCCATAAGACAATCACAGGCCCTCCTTCCAAGGCTATTGGGTGGGCAGGGCAGGCCTCGAGGCTGCCCGGAGAACTGGGGTGCTGACCCCAGCCAGGCCAGGGCTCTTTGACCCCGTGCCCCAGCAAGCCACCCACACCTTGGGTCTCAGTGCTGCCCGCCCTTCCCTCTGTCTCAGGTGTCGGCGCCGCCGCCCAACGGCCTGGTCCGCAAGGTGAAGCGGACACTGCCCAGCCCCCCTCCAGAGGAGGCTCACCTGCCCCTGGCTGGCCAGGCTGCTCCCCCGCAGCTGTACGCAGCCAGCCTGCTGCAGCGTGGGCTGGTGGGGCCCGCCGCTGTCCCCGCCACCAAGGCCAGCCTGCTCCGGGAGCTGGACCGGGACCTACGGCTGGTGGAGCATGAGTCCACCAAGCTGCGCAAGAAGCAGGCGGAGCTGGACGAGGAGGAGAAGGAGATCGACGCCAAGCTCAAGTACCTGGAGCTGGGCATCACCCAGCGCAAAGAGTCTCTGGCCAAAGACCGGAGTGGCCGGGACTACCCACCCTTGCGTGGTCTCAGCGAGCATCGTGACTACCTGTCGGACAGTGAGCTCAACCAGCTGCGGCTCCAGGGCTGTGCCACCCCGGCTGGCCAGTACGCGGAGTTCCCCGTCACTGCCGCTGCCGCCGCCCCTGCTACTCCCTCCGGCTCCGCTGCTTTCCAGCCGCCCCGGTTCCCACCTCCAGCACCACTGTACCCTGCAGGCAGCACTGGGCCAACTCAGAACGGATTCACAGCCCACCAGGCACCCACCTACCCTGGTCCCAGCACATACCCAGCACCTGCTTTTCCTCCCGGCGCCAGTTACCCCGCTGAGCCTGGCCTGGCCAGCCAGCAAGTGTTTCGTCCCCCGGGCCATTATACAGCCCAGACGCCCCTGCCAACCACACAGACCACCCTTTTCCCAGCCCCGGCTGACAGCCGTGCCCCCCACCAGAAGCCACGCCAGACATCACTGGCCGACTTGGAGCAGAAAGTGCCCACTAACTACGAGGTGATCGCCAGCCCCGCCGTGGCCATGTCTTCAGCCCCGTCGGAAACCAGCTACAGTGGCCCTGGCCCCACCGCCAGCAGCAGCTACGAACAGGGCAAGGCTCCCGAGCTGCCACGGGCCAGTGATCGCGGCGGTGTGAGCCTGAGCCCAGCCCCCATCTACTCCTCTGACTCACACTACACCAGCCTGGAGCAGACTGTCCCCCGGAACTACGTGATGATCGACGACATCAGTGAACTGACCAAGGACAGCACCTCCACTGCCGCCGAGAGCCAGCGACTGGAGCCCCTGGGGCCGAGCAGCAGTGGGCATCCAGCGAAAGAGCCAGGAGAACCAGGGGTCCTCGAGGGCTCCGCACTGCCCTGCTGCTACACCAGAGGGGAGGAAGAATCCGAGGAAGACTCTTATGAGCCCCGTGGTAAGAGCGGCCACCACCGGGGCGTGGAGAGCAACGGCCGCCCAGCCAGCACGCACTATTACAGCGACAGTGACTACAGACACGGCACTCGAACGGACAGGTATAGTCCAGGCCCTGTGGGGCCCAAGCACCCCTCTAAGAGCCTGGCCCCGGCTGCCGTCCCCTCGAAGCGCAGCAAGCACCGGAAGCAGGGCATGGAGCAGAAGATCTCCAAGTTCTCACCTATCGAAGAGGCCAAGGATGTGGAGTCAGACCTGGCTTCCTACCCCTCCTCTGCAGTCAGCAGTAGCCTGGCTTCTCGGGGAAGGAAGTTCCAGGACGAAATCACCTATGGGCTCAAGAAGAACGTATATGAGCAGCAGCGGTATTATGGGATGTCCAGCCGGGACCCAGTGGAGGAAGATGACCGCGTGTATGGTGGGAGCAGCAGGTCCCGGGGGTCACCTGCATACAGTGGGGAGAAGCTGTCCAGCCATGACTTTGGGAGCCGGGCCAAGGCATACGAGCGGGAACGGGAGGCTGTGGAGCGACCTCAGAAAGCGGGCCCCACACCCTCGTCTCTGAGCATGGCCCACGGCCGGACCCGGCCCCCCATGCGGAGCCAGGCCTCTGAAGAGGAGAGCCCCGTCAGCCCCTTGGGGCGGCCCCGCCCTGCTGGGGGCCCCCTTCCCCCCGGGGACGCCTGCCCACCATTCTGCTCCAGCCACTCCATGCCCGATGTCCAGGAGCACGTCAAAGAGGGACCGCGGTCCCACTCATATAAGCGTGACGAGGGCTACATCCTGGATGATTCCCACTGCGTAGTTTCCGACAGCGAAGGTAATGGCAGCTGGGGGTGATGTCTGCGGATGCTCAGCGCCTGGGGGGCCTTGCCTACCCATGGGGTCCTGAGCCCTGAGCTGTCCCGGCGGGGCCGGGCCTGGTGCCTCACCTGGTGGGCCCTGCCCCTGGCTGCCCTTCCTCCNGGGGTGATGTCTGCGGATGCTCAGCGCCTGGGGGGCCTTGCCTACCCATGGGGTCCTGAGCCCTGAGCTGTCCCGGCGGGGCCGGGCCTGGTGCCTCACCTGGTGGGCCCTGCCCCTGGCTGCCCTTCCTCCTGCTCCGCCCGCACCCTGGCCCCAGCGGTGGGGGGGAGGGCTGGGGGCCTGGCGTTAGCGCTTGCGGCTGTGGGCCCACTCTCTGCTCTCCTTGCATGGCTTCAGCTGGGCCAGCCCTCTGCGGCCAGCCCGGGGGTTGACCGTGTTCTGTTTTTGGTCTCTGAAGCGTATCACCTGGGCCAGGAGGAGACAGACTGGTTTGATAAGCCCCGGGATGCCCGCTCTGACCGGTTCAGGCACCACGGGGGCCACGCAGTCTCCTCCTCCTCCCAGAAGCGAGGGCCTGCCAGGCACGGCTACCACGACTGCGATGAGCCCCCCGGGGAGGGCCTGTGGCCACACGATGAGGGTGGCCCGGGCCGCCACGCCTCAGCCAAGGAGCACCGGCACCACGGTGACCACGGGCGGCACTCGGGCCGCCACGCCGGTGAGGAGCCGAGCCGGCGGGCTGCCAAGTCACACGTTCGGGACGTGGGTCGCCATGAGGCCCGACCTCACCCGCAGCCCAGCCCTGCCCCGGCCGTGCAGAAGAAAGGTCAGCCTGGGTACCCCAGCTCCGCCGAATACTCACAGCCATCCCGTGCCCCGTCAGCATACCATCACTCTTCCGAGAGCAAGAAGGGCTCCCGACAGGCCCACCCTGGGCCCGCGGCACTGCAGCCAAAGCTAGAATCCCAACCGCAGCCACAAGGCCGGCAGGCAGCCCCAGGGCCACAGCCGTCCCAGCCACCGCCATCCAGGCAGATGCCCTCGGCAACAGCATCGCGTCAGCCGCAGACACAGCCGCAGCCGCAGCAAGGTCTCGGGCTGCAGCCTCCGCAGCAGGCCCCGTCACAGGCGCGGCTGCAGCAGCAGGGCCAGCCAGCTGCCCGGGGTCCGGCCTCTGCTGCCAGCCAGCCAGCAGGGAAGCCTCAGGCAGGACCCCCAACAGCCACAGGCCCCCAGCCGTCAGGACCAGTAAGTAGGGCTCTGGCACATGGATCCCCTGCAGGGTGGATGCTGGGACAGCAGCTTGGACAAGCCCTGGGTTCCAGGCTGGACAGAGCGGATGGGCAGTAGCTCAGCTGTGTTCCGTGTTTTGCAGCCACGGGCAGAGCAGGCGAACAGCTCTAAAGGGACCGCCAAAGCGCCCCAGCAGGGGAGGCCTCCTCAGGCCCAGCCACCGCCAGGACCTGGCCCTGCAGGTGAGCCTGCCTTTGGGCACCCTTGGCTATGACCCAGAGTACCTGGGCTGCCCTCTTCCTACGCTGACCGGGACCCTGAGCTTCCCCACACTGCGTGCCGTCACTGGTTCCTGAGAAGTGTCCGGTGCAGCGCTGCAGGCCTCCCCAGCAGAAACGAGCCTGGGGTTAGAATTAGCCAATGGGTCACCAGCACGGGGGACTTAGGGCCCAGGCAGCTCCGAATGGAGAGCCTGGAAGGGGCTGGTGAGCACAGTGCCACGATCTAGCTCCTTATTTTCCTCCTCCCTCCTCCCTCTTCTCTGCTGTTCCCTTCCTTGCTCTTTATCATCCTCAACTTCTTTCTTTTTTCTGCTTCTTCACACCCCTTTTCTTCCTGTTCTTACCTTCCTCTCTTGATTTCTCCATCATCATCCTCACCTTTCATTGCACAGGGCACCTGTGTTGCCATTACTTGCCTGCTCAGACTCTTAAAAGTCGGTCCAGGCACGGCTCATGATGGCGGCTCCTTTCTCCCTAGGCGTGAAGGCTGGAGCCAAGCCTGGAGGGACTCCAGGGGCTCCTGCCGGCCAGCCAGGTGCCGAAGGGGAGAGTGTGCTCTCCAAGATCCTCCCCGGTGGTGCCGCAGAGCAGGCCGGCAAGCTGACGGAAGGTAAGCAGTGCCTACAGCCGGGTCCCCGGTGGGCGGCGCTCATGGGCCCTACCGTGGCAGAGCTCCGGTCTGGGGAATGGTTCCAGGCTGGGCCACCTTGGCATGGGCCAGCCCGAGGGTGTGCCTACTGCTGCCTAGTTATTCTTAAGGCAGTCCCTGCCCCTGGGGCCGAACTTGGCTTTGCACCAAATGCCCTTGATTGGGAGGGAGCCTTGCCCACTTTCCTGACACCTCTCTCCTTTCTCCTGTGTCACAGCTGTGTCTGCTTTTGGTAAAAAATTCTCCTCCTTCTGGTGACCATGCCCTGCAGGGTGAGTATGAGCCTCCTGTACCCACCTTCCCCTGGGAAAGGCCTGAGGCACTGGACGTGGGGGAGGTCTTCTGGGAGGAGCATGGTCTTCAGCAGCGGGTGATGTGGTTAGAGCTGCAGTGAGTGTAGGAGGAGGAAGGGAAGGCGGGGCCCTGTGCACAGAGGGCCTATACAGTAGAGATCCCCAGCAAAGGGAAGCCAGGGCCAGCTTCCCTTTGTCCTTTTCCAGCACCCCCAGCCCCTGACAGGGCTCTGAAAGCTCCGCGTTGACATTAGGTTGTAGGGGGTTCCGCAGGGTGCAGCTCCTCCTAGCCCTCCCTTGTGTATACTTCACAGGCTCTTGAAGAAATGAAGGGAGATGATATCATTGCTGTGGAAAAATCTCTGGAGCCAGAGGCCTGGGTGCAGCTCTGGACTCTGCGTATAACAGTGAGTATGAGGACCAGACTAGGCTGGGCAGAGGAGNAGCGGGAAACCCCTGCTTGGAGGGCCCCAGGGTCCGGCAGAGCGGTGAGAGACTTCCTGGGTTGACGTGTGTGTGAGTGCCCATGTAGCGGCTTCACCTGTTCCTAGGCCTTCCTGACACCCCAGGATTGAGGTCAGTATGGGAGCCCTTGGCTTCCTTTGAATAGACAGGCTCTGCCTCTGCTTAAGCCCTCAGGACTACAGGCTGCCCACAAGAGATGAAAGATGGCATCCAAGGAGGGCGGCATGGCTTTCTCGCGCAAGAGCTACAAACTGACCTCAGATGCTGAGAGATGCAGGGTCACAGGTAAGGGCTGGCGGGGCAGTGAGGAGGCTCCCAGTGTTGAGGGAAGCAGGAAGAAGACACAGAGGCAAGCATGTCCCGGGCCCCTTGAGCCCCAGACCTCCTGCGGCTCCCTGTGCCCATGAGCCGCCTCTTCTCCACCAGCAGCTGTGGAGCAGGGCACCCACCGGGACTGCCCCTCTGGCCTCTGTGCTGGCAGGGGCTGGGAGCCACACTGACCGTGTGTCCCTTCTCCCTTCTAACCTGTGGCCCAGGTATCGTGCATGAGAAGCTGCTGAGCGACTACCTGCACCGTGTCTTTGCCTCTCCTGATCACGGACCCGCGGCAGCCACCAGCAGGTATGGCCGGATGGCTCTCCCCTCCCTCTGCAGGGCCAGACCAGAGGCAGGAGGTTGGGGTGTGGGGAGGGCAGCCGGGCTCTGGGTAGGCTGGCTTGCGTTCCATCCTCGCTCTGCCGCTCCTGACTGCGAGCCCAGAGAGTACCAGAGTCTTTGCCCTGGCGGTGCTGGTACCTCCCTTCTGAGGGAGTAGCGGAGGTCAGGGGCATGGTGCAGGGTTAGTCCTCAGTGTGGCACTTCACCCCTGCTCCACACAGAGCATCTGGTCTGTGTGCCTCTGCCCTTACCTCCAACACACCCTGGCCCTCTGTAGCCTCCACTGGATCTATAATATGCAGACTCACCAGCCCTTTATTCCTTGTACATTTAGTGTATTTAAGTTGAGCTTGTATCCAAGTTATAAGTGCACTTTAGCAGCAACTTGTAAAAGCAAAAGGATCTGCCATCTTCCTCTAATTTAAACGATCACGCGTGATTCCATTTTGTGTTCTTTATCTCATAATGTGTGCAGTTTGGATTATGCTGTATGGGAAACTTGCTGAAAATGTTTGTCACTGTCAGTTTCTTTAAAGTTATTGAGGAATAAGTGGCATACCATAAACCGTGTATTTAAAGCACACCATCTATTAAGTTGTGACACAGATAACCTGAGAAACCATCACTGCATGGACATACGCTGAAGAGTTTATAGGAGTTTTAAATCCTGTTTTTGTCATCAGAGGTTATTCCTGAATGGTTTTCTACACGACAAATTGATACTGGTGGGCATCTTTTAGGGCCAGGAATCTGCTGAGCACTGCCCTGGTTTAGGGGGAATTTGGTTTTTGTAAACAGTGCTGCGTGGACACCCAGGGTTGGGATCACGTGCCTGGAGTGTTTGAATCTCAGTCACTCATAGGACTGCTGGTGAATTTCTTCTCCAAAGGATTCTGAACATTCTTCCTCCCTGCAGTGAGGCACGGGTGTCCCTGTGTCTCAGCCCCCTCGCCAGCCAGCCTGGTTCTGTCTTGCACGGTCTCTGCTCACTGGGCAGGCCCAAAGGGCCCCCTCTTTCATTTCAGCAGCCACGGTGGCCAAAGGGTTTCCACTTGTGGGGGGCTGGGGCCCACCTCTGCCCCAGCCCCAGTCCTGGCCTGTCCCCAGGCCACCCGATCCCTCCCTCATGTGACAGCAGAAATGATCCTGCTCCCACTGGTGCCGCTGTTGCCAGGAGTGAGAGCAGGTGGCAGAGCCGTTAGTCAATGGTGGTGGGGACGCAGAATTCTGGGCCAGGACCTGGGCAGGCCAGAAAGGCCAGGCCAGGGCTGAGGGAGGCCAAGTGGGAGGTGCTGCAGGCAGTCATTGAGGCCGAGTCTCAGACTGCCTGCCTGCAGCTGCTCTTAAAAGCAGGCACAACGCTGGAGCAGCCCTCCCAGCGTGGGCCTGTAAGAAGTGCCCTTGAAGAAGTCTGCTTGATCTGTGGGCCCCCTGGGGGTGTTAAGAGACAGAGGGTCTCCAGCCTTCCACGTTACTGGCAAGGCACCCCACTGCACAGCTGCCTCCTGGCCTTGACCTGGGGCGCCACAGCAGTGGGGAGGAGACCTTGTGAGTCTCTCCTTCTTGTACCTCAAGGTCAGTTGTAGCTCAAGATGTGGGAACATACACCCCTGGGCCTGGGCTGAAGCTACCTGGCCAGAGAGTCGGTGTGCTGGCCAGGGTACACCGTGTCTTCCAGGGCCTGACCTCTTGGGCGGTGAGCAGGGTGTGAGCTGGGATTCGACATGGAAGAGCAGGTTTCATGCCAGCGGTTTCTTCCTCCAGCGGACTGGATCCGGAAGGGCCTCGGGCCTCTGCTCCTGGAGCCCTCCTAGTTACCACCACCTCATTCCTGGCTATTCTTAGCAGCTGAGCTCAGGATTAGCTGGCCAGCATTAGACAGAGCTCTTTCTCCTCTGGGCATGTGTGCTGAGAGGATGAGGGGTCCACTCACACACATCCTCTCGGCCCCTCTGGCCAGGGCAGGTGGCCTGCCGTGTGCTCTCCTCTCCTCTCCAGCCAGAAGCTAAGAGGGCTGAGCCCTGCATCCTCCTAGGACGTGTCTCGCTCAACACGCAGTCTTCCCTGGATGGGACCAAGACCTGGGGTCAAAGATTGGACTAGCTGGTCTTGGTACTGAGCATCCTGGGGCTCTGCGCTTCTCCCAGCCCACCTGGCCCAGGCGTAATCAGCAAGCCACCTTCAGGGCAGGTCCTGGGCTACACAGGGAGCATTGTTGCTTGGACTCTTCACAGCATCTCTGACATATAGCTGTTGTTCTATTTGTACAGATGAGGGGATTAAGGCTGAGAGAGGGCTCTTCCTCCTTCTTCTTTTTTCAAGTCAGTCTTACAATGCTCCAAATTTAGTGGATAACCCAGTCTTCTGACCCACAGCACCCCAGAATGTGGGACTGGCACACCCCTTGTTCTGGAGTCTGGGCAGCCACCCTTCTCAGCTCAGGAGAAGGGGACTGGGAGAGGGGTTTGGCATCATCTGGCTGGTTTCAAGGACTTGGGGGCCCCCTCTCAGCCTCTCGCTCTCCCCAGGAAACCCCTGAACTTCCAGAACCTGCCAGAGCATCTGGACCAGCTGTTACATGTGGACAAGGAGGAGGAGGAGAGCCAGGGTAGGTGACAGCGTAAATCTGGAAGGGGGTTCAGGGCCTGGGTGGGCCTGGGGGGCTCAGTGCCCTCTCTGTGTCTGCCTGAGTCTGTGCCTGGCCCAACCCCTCACCCTCTTCTCTGCTTTTCAGAACAGGTTGAAGGGCGGCTTGGCCCGTCCACTGTGGTCCTCGACCACACAAGTGGCTTTGAAGGGCTGCTGCTGGTGGATGATGACCTCTTGGGGGTGAGCAAGGGCAAGGCATGGGGCCCCAGATCCAAGCCCTTCCTGATGTGGCCCATTGAGTCCCCAGCCCCCAAACCCTCCTGACAATAGCCCTGAAACGCTCTTGGTGTGACCCCAACCCCAAAGTCTTCCCAACACAGCCCCCTCCCGTCACACTTCCAGCCCAGGATCCCTCCTGACCCAGGCCTGGGCCCTTCCGCCCTGTTCCAGCACGGTTCAGCTTTAGCCATGACAGGTGTCGCCACCAAGGCGAGCCAAGTTGGCATGGGACTGTGCTCCCTTGGGGAGGCCCCCTGTGTGCCCGGCAGGAGGCTCAGCACCCCCTGCTCCCCACCCAGGTGATTGGACACAGCAACTTTGGGACAATCCGCTCCACCACATGCGTGTACAAAGGTGAGACCATGCTCCACCATGGCTCAGGGAGTTGGCAGGGAGTTCGAGGGCCCAGGCCTCAGACAGGAGGCAGTCTTTGTTTCCCTGCCGGGTCTGACACAACTCTTTTCAGGGAAATGGATCTACGAGGTGCTCATCTCCTCCCAGGGCCTCATGCAGATCGGCTGGTGCACAATCAATTGTCGCTTCAATCAGGAGGTACCGGCAGAGAGGGGCCCCTCCCAGGCCTCAGCAGGGCTCAGGCAACCCCCCAGCCCAATGGGGTCCATTCAGGACCCTCACCTGGACTGCCCTCTGGAGGAGGACCGTATCCCACCCCATCCCAGGACACCCCAGCCCCAAAAGCCCTCGTGCCTTCCCTCAGCGGATCAGTCCCCTTCAGTAGAACCGTGTAGGTCCAAGGCTGGTCCCTGGCGGGCTCTGGTCCTGCCCCTCCCCACTCCCCAGACCTCACTGACGGCTCCTCCCTAGGAGGGGGTTGGAGATACACACAACTCCTACGCCTACGACGGCAACCGCGTACGCAAGTGGAACGTAACCACGACGAACTACGGGAAGGTGAGGCCCCCTCAGCTGCTGCCGCTGCCATCTGCCCCTCCCGCGGCGAGGCAGGCAGCAGGGAGGGCATGGAGGGTGCCAGAGGCGGCACGGACACAGGCCCTCTGTCCTGTGGCCAGTCTCCCCTGGCGCAGTGCAGACGCAGGTGAAGGGGCAGTGTGGGCAGGGCCCTGGGCTTCTGCTCATCTGCACGCATCCTCCCCTGGCAGGCGTGGGCGGCGGGGGACATCGTGAGCTGCCTGATCGACCTGGACGAAGGCACTCTGTCCTTCTCCCTGTGAGTCTCCCCTCTGTCCCCAGCCCTGGCCTCTGGGGCACCCCAGGCTGCCCTCATGGCCAGGCTCTGCCGTAAGGGCTTTGGCCCTGGCAGCCGGAGGATGGGCAGCCCCCACAGAGGCCTGCTTGCGGGTCCCTTTCAGCCGCCTCCTTCTTAGCCCTGGCTCACGGGCCCTCCTTTCTGCTCCAGGAATGGTGTGTCACTGGGCACTGCCTTTGAGAACTTATCCAGGGGCCTGGGCATGGCTTATTTCCCAGCCATCAGCCTCTCCTTCAAGGAGTCTGTGGCCTTCAACTTCGGCAGCCGTCCGCTGCGATATCCTTTTGTGAAAAAGGCTGTGGGCTGCTTGGGTGCGCTTGAGGCAGCTGGGAGGGGGGCTTCCTGTGGGCTGGGGGCGGGCCCTGCTGCCCTGAGGAGTTACACTAACCATTGTTGCTTCAGTTGAACAGTGAAGAGCATGAAGTGGCAAGAGAAGTTTCAGTCCACAGAGAAAGGGGAGGGAGGCTTTGTGGTGCAAACTAGGCAGTCTGACCTCGCAGCCCTGCCCTGGAGCCCAGGCCCCCCCACAGGGGTCTCGGTGGGAGCGGTGGGCTTGCTGAGCCACAGAGCAGCTGTTGCTGGCTTAACTCGGTGGTACCTACCCAGTGGCGGGCTATCGGCCCCTGCAGGACCCGCCGAGCGCCAGCCTGGTGCGGGCACAGAGGTTGCTGGGCTGCTTCCGGGTGGTGCTCAGCGTGGAGCTGGACCCTGTGGTGAGCTGGCATCCGGGTCGGGTGGGCTGGGGGCTTTCTGTGGCCCTCCGCCCCTCACTGTGCTCTCCTCCCCCACACCCCCAGGAAGGGCGGCTGGTGGAGAAGGAGAGCTCTGAGTGGCAGTTGCAGGGCCAGCCCACCATCCTCCTCACCCTGGCCCACATCTTCCATCACTTTGCATCGCTCCTGGTGAGGGGACGCGAGGGAGGGGAAAGGCCCAGGCTGAGGGCTGGGGTGCTGAGGTGTGTGAGGTCCAGCCGCATCACCTGGCAGGACCCCCATAACCAGAGCTCTCAGACCTCAAGGATGTCATGGGGNGGGGGCAGCCTGAGTGGGATAGAAGGCCGCCAGCTCACCGACACCCGGCCCTGGTGCAGTGCGAGGTGTACGTGGTGGAGGCCGTGCTCATGAGCTTCCTGCTGGGCGTTGTGGAGGCGGGCCCCCCCAAGCAGGCGCAGACCATGGTGCACCACGTCCTGGACCTCCTGTGGCTCTTCATGGAGGTGAGGCCAGGACGGGGGAGGTGCGGGGAGGTGTTGGAGAAGGCTGCGTGGACGGCTGGCCTGGGGCTGCCCTCGGCCGCTCGCCATGCAGCCTGACTCCCTTTTCCAGGACTACGAGGTGCAAGACTGCCTCAAGCAGCTGATGATGTCCCTGTTGCGGCTGTACCGCTTCTCGCCCATTGTCCCTGACCTGAGCCTGCAGGTGGGAGCTCCCACCCTGGCCCTGAGCCCCCTGGGCCTCTCGCACCCCTTCCTAGCACCCTCTCCCCACAGATCCGCTACCTGCGGCTCACCATCGCCATCGTCAGTCACGAGAAGTCCCGCAAGTTTCTCCTTAGCAACGTCCTGTATCCTCCCCTTGCTGCCGGGCAGGCCAGCCCTGCGGTGCCCGCTGGGGTCAGCAGGGGCCCTGGGAGGGCGGTGTGCCTTCAGCCAGGGCTCCCCACGGAGGCTCTGGAGGGCCAGAGCCACCTTGTTTCAGGACTCAGCCTTCCAGCACTTTCTCTCCAGAGCAGGGAGGGTAGCGCTACGCAGAGGTGGGTGAGGTGCCACCCGTGCCTGCGCTCTTCAACCAAAGCGCTGCACTGTTATCTGTGGTCCATGGCGGGTGTTCATGCGAGGTCTTCTTTACGGAGTCAGCTCTTGTGTTTCCAGAAAAACATGGAGAACCGCAGGAGTAGGAAAGAGAGTGTGCTTTCGGGCCCCTGGCTGGGAAGCCTGTGCCGGTAGCTGTCCTGTCTCTCTGGGGTCCTCAGCCTCTAGGAGGCAGAAGCACATGGAGAGGCCACAGCCCTCCGCCCAGCTGTCCCAGCATCTTCTGCTCCTGTCACAAGCCGTGATCGGGTGCTTGCAGGGAATTGGGCGGGGAATTGATAACCACAGCCCTTTCTCAGGGCAGACAGGCACACAGCAGCCACAGGCCCCTGTGAGGGAGGTGGTCAGGCTCTGGGAGGGCTTCCCAAGGGGACTCGCCAGGGTGTCCGGGGCCCTGGTGGTGAGCGGAGCTCTGCCTTGACGACCACCAGCTTCGATGTGCTGCGGTCCATTGTCTTCTTTTACATCAAGAGCCCGCTGCGTGTAGAGGAGGCTGGCCTCCAGGAGCTTATCCCGACCACCTGGTGGCCCCACCGCTCCCCCAGGGAGGTGAGCGTGCCTGAGGCGGGTGGGCGTGGTCTCAGCGAGGGCTGACCCAGGCTGTCTGGACCACCTGCGCTTCCTAGGCTGAGGGCTGGAGCAGGGCTCTCCTGGGTCCTGGGTGAGTCTTGGTGTCTCAGATCCCCCTGCCCCTGCCCAGGGCAAAGAGGAGGTGAGGGAAGAGACGTCTGAGGAGAGGCTCCGGCGGCGAGCCTACGAACGGGGCTGCCAGAGGCTCAAGAAGCGCATTGAAGGTTGGCCCCCAGCCTCGGGCACCGGGTGGGGGTGGAGGATTTGCGTGCAGGTGTACTTGGGGCGCTTGGTGGAGAGCATGCTTGGGTGGGACACAGGGACCCCTGGTGGTGGAGCCCTGATCCAGAGCTGCACCCCCGCCCGTCTCTGGGGGCCCAGGGCCCGGCCCGGCCTGAGGCTGTCCTGCTCCCCACCCCACCCCCAGTGGTGGAAGAACTACAGGTCCAGATCCTGAAGCTGCTGCTGAACAATAAGGATGACAACGGGGTGAGTGACTCCCAGGCCTGCCTGCGTCCCTGGCGGGCAGGGTGCCAAACGGGACCCAGAGACCCAGAGGGCAGGGCTGGCACGGGCCCTGTGGCAGGGTGCAGGGCGCGGGCTGGGATGCTCCGCTGGGGCCAGCCTGGGGCCAGCGTCCTCAGCTCCTCACAGCCTCAGCTTTCCTTGCCCCAAAGGGTGAAGCTTCCAGGTACATCTTCCTGACCAAGTTCCGAAAGTTTCTGCAGGAGAATGCCAGCGGCCGGGGGGTAGGTGTCCCCACCACGGCCCCCCGGCTGTGTCGTGGGGTTTGCACCTGGCTTCGGGCACTG
The DNA here is from genome assembly GCA_006410875.1 of Neotragus pygmaeus. Classification (NCBI taxonomy): domain Eukaryota; kingdom Metazoa; phylum Chordata; class Mammalia; order Artiodactyla; family Bovidae; genus Neotragus; species Neotragus pygmaeus. Next base: position 413,601 of record SJYV01031728.1, on the reverse strand, counting down.
TCTGCTCGTCCCCTGCTGCTGCCCCGCCCTCCCCACTGAGTCCCGGGTCCCAGGGCAGGGCCTCGGATGAGGAGCAGGCTGGCCTCTGGGCCACACAGATGTGCGTCTCGCACCCGTGTCTACAGAATGCGCCCATGCTCTGCCCTCCTGAGTACATGGTCTGCTTCCTGCACCGCTTGATCTCGGCCCTACGCTTCTACTGGGATGAGTACAAGGCTTCGAACCCACGCACCTCCTTCAGCGAGGGTGAGTGTGGCCCAGGCCCCGCGTGCAGGCGCTGGGCAGAGCTGGGCACCAGGCAGCCCCTGGGCCTTGGCTGAGGCCAGGGCAGGTGCTGGGCAGAGCTGGGCACCAGGCAGCCCCTGGGCACTGGCTGAGGCCAGGGCAGGCGCTGGGCAGAGCTGGGCACCAGGCAGCCCCTGGGCCTTGGCTGAGGCCAGGGCAGGTGCTGGGCAGAGCTGGGCACCAGGCAGCCCCTGGGCACTGGCTGAGGCCAGGGCAGGCGCTGGGCAGAGCTGGGCACCGGGCAGCCCCTGGGCACTGGCTGAGGCCAGGGCTGGGGGTGCTGTCCCAGGCCTCCTGCCTGATGGAGCCCTGCTCCCTGGGGCATAGTGTTTGCTCTGATGGTCCCCAGCTTCTTGTCCTCCACAGGCCCCTTTCCTCAGTCCTTGCCCGCCCATCCTTTTGTCGGGGATGCCTTGGGTGGGCTCTGAGGTGCTGGGGGCCCTGTGTGTGTGGAACAGAGTCCTAAGGCTCAGTGAGAGCAGCCTAGATTGGGGGATCTCCCACAGGGCTGGGTCAGGGCCCTCTGATTTTCCCCTGGGTGACGCACAACCACGCCCCCTTCATCCCAAGCTGTGCCGTTCCCGAACCGGCCTGAAATGGCAGAGGCAGCAGCGGTAGGGGAAGGCTGGTGAGGTCGGTGGCCTAGGCCAGGGGTCCTGCTGGGCTCTGACTGCTGGTCTGACCTCGCAGAGGCCTACGTCCCACCCCAGATCTTCTATAACGGCAAGGTGGACTACTTCGACCTGCAGCGCCTCGGAGGCCTCCTCTCGCACCTTCGGAAGACGCTCAAAGGTGCGCGTAGGCCGGTGGGGGGGTGAGCAGGGCGGATCCTGAGCCAGCCCTGCCTTGACTGCTGAGCTGCGCTGTGTCCACCAGAGGGCGCCCGAGCTTCCCGCCTGCTCAGCGAGGAAGATGCTGCTGCTTTCCCACCTCTGCCTCGGCCGTCGTCCAGCTATTCCTGCCCCCACACCCACCCCAGAGGAGGCCTGGGGGCCCTGTCGTGAAATCCGGGGCTGATGGATGGGGGAACCTTGGGTCTCGGTGAGGGGTGGCCTGGGGTGAGGTGGCGCACGTTCGCTGCTTGAGCTGCTTTTGAGGATGAGCACAAGCGGCTCCGGTGCAGAGGGCTGAGGGCACAGTGTGAGCGGCGGCCTAGCACGGCCTGGAGAGCTGTGCCGGAGAGGAAAATGAGAGGCGGGAAGCGGTGGGAGACGAGGCCCGGGAGTCTGCAGGGCGGAGTCTGAGGGCCTATGGGCTACAGAGTCGCTGGAGGCTCCTTTGGGGACAGGGGTAGCTTCGGAAGTTCCTGAAGCAGAGGAGCAAGGTTGGGGTTGGGAGTCTGCATCGTAAGAAGCTCCCCCTGGACGCTGGGATGTGGAGGGTGGAGTGCAAGGGCCCAGAAAGGAGACAAGGAGGCAAAGTTGTCCAGGCAACAGAGGAGATGGGAGGACGCGGAGGGGAGGGGAGGGGAGGGGTCAAGGATGACCCCAGGCTTCCTGCCAGAGGCTGTGGGGTTGAGGCCCCCTCAGGAACAGGCACTGCAGGAGAGGGTGGTGCGGTGTGTTTGAGGGCCCAGCGGTGCAGCCAGGACGAAGGCCTGGGCTGGAGGCGGAGCTGTTCTGTCTGGCTGTCAGAATAGAGGTGGAGACAGGTCTGCAGTGAGGCCAGGACAGCTCTGGATCAGCTTCAGTTTACGGAGCAGGACAAGGAGGAAAGTCACAGGAGTCGGGAGGCCCTGACAGAGTGAGGTCATGGGGATAAAGACAGGGAGTGACGGGAGAGCCTCCTGCCTCACGCAGCAGGACTTGCCCCACGAGACCCAGGGCCTGGGGGTGCAGAGTGAAGGCTGGGTTGGAGCAGGTGGATGGCAGGGCGCAGGCACCATGGTCAGTGTGATTCCAGCACCCTCTCGCTGCCCTGAGCGGCTCCACCTGTGACCCTCTCCCCTCCACTAGCCTGAGAGCCTTCCTTTCCTTCCTCCTAGATGACCTTGCCTCCAAGGCCAACATCCTGATCGACCCGCTGGAGCTCCAGGCGACCACCATGGACGACCTGGATGAGGACGAGGAGCCAGCCCCGGCTGCGGCCCAGGTGCCGCGGTAGGGGCAGGCGGGGGCTTTGTGTTGGGCTGTCCCTTTAGCATCAGGGCTGGAGTGTCACACGGCCATCTCCCCATCCGTGCCGGCAAGGAGCTTGTCACCCGGCAGGGTGCCGTGCTGTAGGGGAGGTGTGGAGGGCCGGTGTGCTGGGAGGGCTGCCAGTCGCTGAGGCCATACGAGACCCCGGGCCTTGAGAGGCACAGTGAGTGCTGGGCGGGGGCAGTTGGAGGATGAGGTGCAGCCGTGCGGTAAACAGGGCCCCGTGGGGCCTATCCCCCAGCCCACGAGTCAAGGGAGCCCCGAGCGGGCCCAGGCCCTGGGATCGTTGAGTGGAGTCTGGCCTCCTCTCTCCACCGCAGCGCCCCATGCAGGCCTTGGCCGTGGGGGGCGCACTGCCCCTGCCTCGGCCCGGCTGGCTCAGTTCTCCAACCCTGGGCCGAGCCAACCGCTTCCTCAGCACCGCAGCTGTGAGCCTGATGACCCCACGGCGGCCCCTAAGCACCTCGGAGAAAGTGAAGGTCCGCACACTGAGTGCAGAGCAGAGGACCCGCGAGGACAGTAGGTGCCAGGCAGGGCCGGGCGGGGTCCCCCCTGACCGAACCTTCTGTCCTGTGAGACTCTCCCACACAAAGCCAAGTATACCCGTTCCCTCCTGGTCCTGTGGCCTGGCAGCATCTCAAGGGTATGGGAAGTGCACTCTGAGGGCGGGAGATCGATGCTACAGAAATAGGTCCTGGAGGCAGGACCTTCCCCGCCCCCACCCGGCTCCCACATTCTCCCTGCAGGTCCCTCCTGGGGCCCGGGCCCGGGCCGCGGGCGAGGGCTCCCTTCTCCTGCTGTGAGGCCCCTCCTGGCTCCACAGGCTTAGACAAGAATTGGGATGGCCCTGACCCTGACCCTGACCCTGACCCTGTCCTTCCCTGTTCCCTAGTCGAGGGTAGCCAGTGGAATGAGGGCCTGCTGGTGGGGCGGCCCCCTGAGGAACCTGAGCAGCCCCTCACCGAGAACTCCCTGCTGGAAGTCCTAGATGGCGCCGTCATGATGTATAACCTCAGTGTTCACCAGCAGCTGGGCAAGGTCTCGCATGCGTGTGTCACGTTCTGTGTGTCTGCATGCGTCTGTGTGTGCCCATGAGCCCACTTTCTGCAGGGGTGCCTGGGCACAGCTGTGCATGTGAGCATACGTCACAGCAAGACTAGTGTTTCTGCCAGTGCCCTTTGGGCCTGACCCAGTTGATTTCTGTGGGAGGGGGCTGTCCTCCTAAGGTGAAGGGTTTGGTGGGGCTGAGGTCCGGGCTGTGTGGAGAACCCTGTGNTTGAATTGAATTGAATTGAATTGCTATGGAGGGTTCCCCCAGTGGCTCTAGATGGTAAAGAATCTGCCTGTAAGTGTAGGAGATCCAGGTTTGATCCTTTATGCTCATATAAACTTGAAAATTTTAATGTGCCTCAGTTTTTCTTTTAACAACTGACAACACCAAATGTTGGCCAAAATGTGGAGGAAAGAACTCTTACATTGGTTGAAATGGAAAACGGTACAACTACTTTGAAAAAGATTTGTCAGTTTGTTATAAACATATACTCCATAATCTTGCAGTTCTGCTTATATATTTACACCTCTCCCCAACTCAAAATATGTCCACAAAATGTCTTGTTCAGTTCAGTCGCTCAGTCGTGTCCAACTCTTTGCGACCCCATGAATCGCAGCACGCCAGGCCTCCCTGTCCATCACCATCTCCCGGAGTTTACCCAGACTCATGTCCATCGAGTCAGTGATGCCATCCAGCCATCTCATCCTCGGTCGTCCCCTTCTCCTCTTGCCCCCAATCCCTCCCAGCATCAGAGTCTTTTCCAATGAGTCAACTCTTTGCATGAGGCAGCCAAAGTACTGGAGTTTCAGCTTTAGCATCATTCCTTCCAAAGAAATCCCAGGGCTGATCTTCAGAGTGGACTGGTTGGATCTCCTTGCAGTCCAAGGGACTCTCAGAAGTCTTCTCCAACACCACAGTTGAAAAGCATCGATTCTTCAGTGCTCAGCTTTCTTTATAGTCCAACTCTCACTTCCATACATGACTACTGGAAAAACCATAGCTTTGACTAGACAGACCTTTGTCTCTGCTTTTTAATATGCAGTCTAGGTTGGTCATAGTTCTTCTGTCTCTTATACACATCTAGATGTGTATAAGAGACAGTAGTTTTGAAGTCCCGCGACACTTAGAAGGCGGAAGTGAAGCGGAAGCCATTACTCTTGGGAGGAGAGTATTGCTATACACATGGGAAGAGGAGTGGTCCACCGTGGCTTCTTACAAGCTCTTGGTCCCGGTGGCCTATCGGACTTTCCGTATGAACTTGTCATCCCTTCGGCCGCAGCTTCCGTGACCTTTGCTTCCCATGATTCTACTGTCGGTGATGTAAGTCCCGCTTTCCTCACTTAACCCTTTACTCTTGGCCTTCATAAGAACCCGGGAAGCCCAGAAGGACGGCGGAGTTAACAGGGGACAGGACCTGGGACCGGGAAGCCAGGCAGGAGTGTGTTTTAGACCCTGTGATAAGCGGTATGAAGTGCTGGTGACTAAGTTTAGGACTCGGCTGAGGCACCAATGATGTGGTCCAAAAAAATTGACATCTTGGGGTGGGGACAGAGAAGCCCATTCCAGATGAGTTCAGGACGTTATTGAGGTGGATATGTGAGTCAGNCCCACGGCAGTGAGAGTGGGGCCGGCCGCAGGGCCGGGTCCGGCCTGAACCCCGTTAGCGAGGCGTGGCCTGTGCCAAGGTGCCCGCAGCCGGCCACTAAGTGCTGACGCACACCCACTCTCCTCGTCAATTATGGATTCGCCCCGAGTGCTTGCTCAGCCACGTGCAGAGTCAGCAGCAAGCAGGGCCTGCCACCCTGCCTCCCTTGGAGTCCCTGTGCCGTAGCTCTCCAAGCTGGGGACCAGAGCCATTCCCTGTCCAGGCAGCCCCCAGCCCGCACCTGCCTGCCCACAGAGCCCAGGCTTGTTCAGGGCAAAAGCAGCTGCCAGAGCTGCAGCTCTAGCCTGGCATTCCTGGGGCCCACCACGGGCTCAGCTCAGCCCCACGTCCGTGCTCTGAGGGGCCCCGAGGCCCTGGCTTGCCCAGGCCCACCAGCAGGTCAGACTGAGGAGGGTTTTGAAGAGTGGAGCCGGGTCCACCCCACCCTGTGCCTGCCCCGGGCACAGTGGGCCCTGCCAAGCTGCATGGGTCTGGGCACAGGGCCCTGTACTGACTGCCCTCTGCTCCTCCTCCTCGGGTGGCAGAGGAAGGACATCCTGGCGGAGCTGAGCAAGAGCCAGAAGGTCTTCTCAGAAAAGCTGGACCACCTCAGCCGCCGCCTGGCCTGGGTCCACGCCGCCGTTTACTCCCAGGTGAGCAGGGCGGCCTCGGCCCACGGCTGCTCCCTCTGCCAGCTCACGGACTGGCCACTGACTGGGCCGGGTGGTGCCGCCCCTCGGTGCCCCCTGCCCTCTGGGGCCTCGTGCACACACCTGCCCCCTCCCAGCTCCTCAGGCTCTCTCCCACCCTGTGTCATAACCCGATCTTTTCATGCCCGTGAACTCAAGCAGATGCCATCCCTGGGCCTCAGTTCCCCGTTCCAGCTCTCACGGTCCCCCCTTAGAGGCCCAGTCTGTCCCGCCTGTCCCCGGGCCTGCTGCCTCTCCTCCTCTTCTCCCAGCATGTCCAGGGCGCTTGACCTCCCCAGCCTGGGTCTGCTTCTCAGACTCCCTCCATCCCCTGCTGTTAAGGACACTGGGTTGTTCCCTTCTCACTCATTCATTCCCTCATTCATTGAATAATGTGCCCAGATCCTGGAGAATGCCACATGCCTTCGTGACCTGGTAGCTCAGCAACAAACCAGAAAGCTGAGTCCGCCCTCCCAGGACAGACAGACAGACAGTGACTCCTGCTGTGGCTGTTTTGACACCCCTCTCCCGCCCCTGGCCCCACAGCACTCGTTTCATCCCCCCAGTGCCCTGGTGTCTCCCCTGCAACCAAGCGAGAGGCCCTGGTTGCTCCCCGGGCGCCTGTATCAGGGCATCTGTTCACCTTCGTGGACATGCCCCTCCCGCATGAGCGGGTGATCACAGCCCTCTCTCTACCCGGCCGTCTCTGCTTGCTCTCTCTCCTGGTGGCTCCTCCCCAACCCCACCCACCTGCACCTGTCACCTCTCTGCTCCAGCCCCACAAAGATGGGCACTGTCTTCCCACTACCAGGATTTCATGCCCATCCACCTCCCTCCGTAGGCAGTCTTGCCACCCCGTCCCTCACTGTCTTCTTCACCCTCCCATCTCTCTACCTTCTTTTTGAATCATGATAAACTATACACAACATAAAATTTACCATCTTAACCATTTGAAAAAATCATGGTAACACACAATAGGTGCCTAACCATCTTGACCATTTTACATGCCCGGTTTAATGGCGCTGTGTGTTTACATCTTTGGGCAGCCACCTCCAGAACTCTTTCCATCATCTCCCCAAAGTGCAGCTGAGACCCACTGACTCCCCACTGCCCCCGCACCTCTGTTCCCAAGCACAGTTCTCCTTTCTGTCCCTGAAGCTGACTGCGCTTGGTACCGCACGTAAGCAGACTTTCGGTCACTGGCTTATTTCGCGTCGCATTACCGTCTCCTGGGCCATCTGTGCTGTAGCATATGTCAGAATTTCTTTCCGTTTTGAGACTGAGTAAATAAATATTCCGCTGTGCGTGTATCACATGTTGTTAACCCACTTATCTCTCTGTGGACATTTGAGGTGGTTCTACCTTTTTGGCTATTGTGAATAATGCAGCTGTGAACATGGGGTGCTAATACCTTTTCAAGATCCCATTTTTTAAAATTCTGTTGGGTGTATACCCAGAAGCAAAATTGCTGGATCGTGTGGTAATTCTATTTTTAACTTTTTTGAGGAACTGCTCTATCGTTTCTCGTAGTGGCTGCAGCAGCCCCACTAGCAGGACGCCGGGTTCTAATTTCTGCTTGTCCTCACCAATAATTGTCACTGGAAAAAATGTTTCACTAATAATAATCCTAACCTGTATAAAGTGGTACCCCCTTATGGTTTTGACTCGCATTTCCCTAGAGATTAGTAACGTTGACCTTACTGGGTATTTTATATATCCTTCGTTGAAGAAATGTCTAGTCAATCCTTTTGCTTAGTTTTTAATTTGGTTTTCTGTTTTTGATTTGTAGGAGTTCTTTCTGTATTCTGGATATTAACCCCTTCAGTTCAGTTTAGTTCAGTCACTCAGTCGTGTCCGACTCTGCGACCCCATGAATCGCAGCATGCCAGGCCTCCCTGTCCATCACCAACTCCCAGAATTCACTCAGACTCACGTCCATCGAGTCAGTGATGCCATCCAG
>SJYV01031728.1:346752-405791 GCA_006410875.1 Neotragus pygmaeus | reverse complement strand
GGCCTCCCTGTTCATTACCATCTCTCGGAGTTCACTCAGACTCATGTCCATCGAGTCCATGATGCCATCCAACCATCTCATCCTCGGTCATCCCCTTCTCCTCCTGCCCCCAATCTCTCCACGCATCAGAGTCTTTTCCAATGAGTCATCATTGAACATGAGGTGGCCAAAGTACTGGAGTTTCAGCTTTAGCATCATTCCTTCCAAAGAAATCCCAGGGTTGATCTCCTTCAGAATGGACTGGTTGGATCTCCTTGCAGTCCAAGGGACTCTCAAGAGTCTTCTCCAACACCACAGTTCAAAAGCATCAATTCTTCGGCGCTCAGCCTTCTTCACAGTCCAACTCTCACATCCATACATGACCACAGGAAAAACCATAGCCTTGACTAGACGGACCTTAGTCGGCAAAGTAATGTCTCTGCTTTTTAATATGCTGTCCAGGTTGGTCATAACTTTTCTTCCAAGGAGTAAGTGTCTTTTAATTTCCTGGCTGTAGTCACCATCTGCAGTGATTTTGGAGCCCCCCCAAATAAAGTCTGACACTGTTTCCGCTGTTTCTCCATCTGTTTCCCATTAGCCCCTTAGCACATTACAATTGACAAATACTTCCTCCCGTTCTGTGGGTTGTCTTACTGCTCTGTTGATTGTGTTCTTTGATGCACATTTAAAAGTTTTAAAAATATTAATTTATTTGGCTGCACTGGGTCTTAGTTGAGGCACGTGGACTTTTTAGTTGGGAGCACAGAGTCTTAGCCACTGGATCACCAGGGAAGCCCCTCGCCCCCACGGCCCCTCTGTGCCTCCACACTCCCGGCGGTCCAGTCCTTTGCTGTCCTGGACTTGGCCGTGGCCGTAGCTTCCTCACAGCCTCATCCCCACTTGCCCCTGCAGCCCCTTCTGCCTGCTCTGGACAGCTTCTGATCACAAGGCACCCTCTCACTTAAGGCCTTGCGTACCTTAAAACAGTGCAGACAGGCTTCTGGCTGGGGCTGTAGCGCTGCCTTGCCAGGCTGGTGGCCTGTCCTGACTGCCCAGCAGTGCTTGATCACACCTACCTGAGCTCCTCTCCCGCTTCCTGGAGTCCAGCCCTTACGTCGTGCTCCTGGGAGAGTTTTCCTCATCCCCTGACTGGGCTGCACCCCATGACAGCCCCCATCCCCCACTCCATAGCAGCCTGGCAGCACCTGTCCGCCCCACCTCCCCCCGCAGGAGAAGATGCAGGACATTTACTGGCTGCTTCGAGTCTGCCTGCGGACCATCGAGCACGGTGACCGCACGGGTTCTCTCTTTGCCTTCATGCCCGAGTTCTACCTGAGCGTGGCCATCAACAGCTACAGCGCCCTCAAGAATTACTTCGGCCCCGTGCACAGCATGGAGGAGCTCCCAGGTGATGGGGCCATTCAGGCTGGGAGGGGGCAGAAAAGCAGGCCTTCGCGGAGCGAGCCCCAGGAGCCCTATTCTGAGCCCCCATGACCCAGAAGCATACATCCTGCATGGGCTCAGACAGCATCACACAAGCGTCTGCACAAGTCCCGCTTGGCGGAGAGCCCTGTCCTAGGACCAGCAGCCACAGAGCTAACAGCTGCCCCCTGCGTGAGGAGGAGAGCAGACAGATGGAGCAGAGGGCATGTCACTTCCTTCTTGGTGCTGCTGTGGCCCAGGAGCCAGCCGGCCTCTCACCCTCTGCCCTGGCACTGACCATGGGGTGTGGCATCCCACACAGGGGCAGGTGGGCTTGTAGATCACAGCAAGGAATGGGGCCCCCGCTGGTGGCCACAAGGAGCGGGGGCTTCTCGCAGACCCCAGATTCCAGGATGGGCTTGGGTGGATTAGGCTGTGGGCTTTTAGGCTCCTGGCCTGTCCCCTGCCCTGCCCTCGGCCTCGGGGCCTGCCCAGCCCCCATCCTGAGTCTGTGCCTTAGTCTCTGCTCAACCGTTAGTGAACGAACGTATTGCCAAAAGTCCCCAGATGGCAGCTTGGGCCCAGACTGGCCCTTGTAGCTGGCTCTGGAACCCGCTCCCCAAGCCCACCCACCAAGAGATGTGCCTGCCACTGGCATCCGCACTCCCCACCAGCTCATCCTGTCACCCCACCGTGTAGGCTACGAGGAGACCCTGACCCGTCTGGCCGCCATCCTTGCCAAACACTTTGCAGACGCACGCATCGTGGGCACTGGTGAGCGCTGGACAGAGGGCTCGGGGGCATGGGGATGGGGTGGCACCCCGGGCTGGCCATTTTCTGCAGATTGCCGCCCAGGTTGGGGTAAGGCATGGGCACCAGGATCATGCCAGGCACCTGCTGAGGTGTGGCCTATCCTGGCAGACATCCGGGACTCACTGATGCAGGCCCTGGCCAGCTACGTGTGCTACCCCAACTCCCTGCGGGCCGTGGAGCGGATCCCTGAGGAGCAGTAAGTGGGGGTCCGGGGGCAGGGGCAGGCAAACTGCCCTGCACAGCACGAGCCTCACCCCGGGCCCACCACCCATTGCTCTCGCAGGCGCATCGCCATGGTGAGGAACCTCCTGGCTCCCTATGAGCAACGGCCGTGGGCCCAGACCAACTGGATCCTGGTTCGGCTCTGGCGGGTAAGGCTGGCTGGAGGGGAAGCGGCTGTGGCTGGAGGGGTTTCCCTGCCCCACTGACCTCCTGCCGTCTCTACCCCCAGGGCTGTGGGTTCGGGTACCGCTATACGCGGCTGCCACACCTGCTAAAAACCAAACCTGAGGATGCCAGTCTGCCCAGCCTCCAGAGTGAGTATGCAGGTCTGGCAGGCAGGGGGCCCTCACCCGCTGCTCTGAGGTTCTCACAGACTTCCCCACTTCTCCCAGCCCCAGTCCTGGACTCGCGGTGGGCCCCAAACTTCCTGTCCACCCCCCCAGGGTTTCCATTCTCTCCTTCCTCCAATCCAGGGACACTCTAGGACTATCCCTGTAGCCCCACGGGTGCTGGCAGCTCACGCACCGAGCGCGCCCTGTCTGTTGCCCTCTGACCCAGCTCTCTGACCTCCAGCCTTGTCCCAACTCCCATCTCCTCTGCCCCTTTACTTCCACCTGGTGGTGCTGGAGCTTGGATGCCTGAGTCAAGGCAGGGGCACAGACTGGGGGCTGGCCAGGGCCCCAGAGGGTGTCCATGGGGCTGCCTGGAGGAAGAGGCCGTTTATTGGTAGCAAAGTCTGTTCTCTGTCCTGTGAGCCCAAGGACCTTTGCTGGGCCCAGCCCAGAGTCTTGGGCGGTCTAGCTTGCAGAGCCTACCTCCCCGGCGCTGTACCTGCCCCACAGTGGCCCGCCTTAGCCCACGTGGTGCTTCTGCCCCTGTGGGCAGTGTTTGGGCCTAAGGGGTCCCCAGAGGCCATGGGCCTGTGGCACGTCCTTGCCAGTTGCCTTGGTCCTGGGTCTGGGGTGGGCCTGAGCTGCCCGCGGAGAGCAGGGGGCAGATCCGCATCCCGCTGCTGCCGGAACTATCGATTTGCTCAGGGGAGGGCTGGCGAGCCCGGGTGCGGCTGAGGGCTCTGGTTACTGCTGCCCGTCGGCCCAGACTTGGCGCCCACCACCTCAGCCGTCTGCCAAGGCCACGCCAAGGGCAGCGGAGGACGGGAGGAGGGCCAGGCTCAAAGTAGGCTCTTGGGGAGGATGGCCTTGACATGAGCGGAGAGGGCTCTGGGCCGCCCTGTCTAGCACACCCTGAAGGGCAGGTGGCTGTAGACTTGCTGGCGCTTGGGGGCCGTTCTAGAACTCGGGGTGGGTTGGGGGTCGGGAACAACTGCAGCCTGTGGTTGGCCCCGCAGAGGGAGGGGACAGGTTTAGCCCTAACCCCTGCTAGCGCTGCACACTGCACCAGAGGTTCCCAGAGAGCCGTCTCTCTGCCCTTAACCAGCAGCCCCGTAAGGGAGGACAGAGGCGGGCAGGCGGGGCCGCTGACCGGGGTGTGATGATGCCCAGCCACCGCCCCTCTGCCCTGTGCCCGCAGAGCCCTGCCCCTCCACCCTGCTGCAGCAGCACATGGCAGACCTGCTGCGGGAGGGTCCGGATGTGGCCCCCAGCTTCCTCAACAGTGTCCTCAACCAGCTCAACTGGGCCTTCTCCGAGTTCATTGGCATGATCCAGGAGGTGGGTCACGGGGGCGCCTTGCGGGCCAGGGGTGGCAGACGAGGCACCACCTGCAGTGTGGGCAGATCCCTGACGGGTGCCTGCCCACGCGGCGGGGCTCAGATCCAGCAGGCTGCGGAGCGCCTGGAGCGGAACTACGTGGACAGCCGGCAGCTCAAGGTATGCGCCACCTGCTTTGACCTGTCCGTCAGCCTGCTGCGCGTCCTGGAGATGACCATCACGCTGGTGCCGGAGATCTTCCTCGACTGGGCCCGGCCAACCTCTGAGATGCTGCTGCGGCGGCTCGCACAGGTGTGTCCATCTGGGCAAGGGGTCAGGAGCCTGGGGACACCCTAGTGGTGAGCTCCCCCCACCAACGGGTTCCTGCCCCACAGCTGCTCAATCAGGTGCTGAACCGGGTGACGGCCGAGAGGAACCTCTTTGACCGTGTGGTCACCCTGCGGCTGCCTGGTGAGGACCCAGAAGCCCGGGACCCAGCACACTGCCGGCCGCGCTTCCTCTGCCCGGAGCAGTGCTGCCTGACCCGACAGCCTGCACCGGACCGCCGGGGCATGGCACGCCAGCCTAGCGCAGCCGTCTGCGGGGAGGACGGAGGGGGGCGCTGGAGCCCTGCAGCAAGAGCGCTCTTGAGGCTCAACCCCCTCTTCCCTGCAGGCCTGGAGAGTGTGGACCACTACCCCATTCTGGTGGCAGTGACCGGCATCCTGGTGCGACTCCTGGTGCATGGCCCAGCCTCAGGGTGAGTGCTGGGGAGTGCGCTCCCCTCTGGGCGCTGGGCGGGGCCTTCCTGAGGCTCATCCTCACGTGGGCCTCAGTCAGGCCTGGGCACCGAAGGAAGCTAGAAGAGGTGTGAACCCAGTAACGAGTAACTAGGTGGCCATGGCAGCAGCTTGGAGCAGGAGAACCCAGGACCTCAGCAGCGCAGGCGCCCTGGCCTCAGGCACCAAGTCAGTGCTGGGGGTGGGGGTGCCATCCTACCATGCCAGGACAGCCCTACTGGGCTTCAGAGCTGAGCGCACACACCCGGGTCTGAAGCCTCCAGCAATGAGCACGTACTGCCTTTATTGAGAAATCCCACGACAGCTGGATCCAGGACACTTGTGGGCCCCCGGCCCAGCCCCCCTCCTTGGCCTCCCCACCGTGGGAGCGGTGAGATGCGTGTGAAGCCAGGGCACTACTTTAGCCATTAGGGCTGAGACTCATGCCAGCCCTTAAGAGGATTCTACTCTCGGGGGACAGCGAGTTCCAGATGGGCCCTCTGGTTTCAGCCAGGCTCGGCAGGCTTTTTACAGAAAAGCTGGGGGCACAGGCCGTGGCGCCCCTTCCTGCTGTCTTGCAAGCCTGTGGGAGAGGGCCTGCCCTCAGTGGCCTGTGATGCCCCAGGGGGTCCCTTAAGGAGCTTACTTGCTGCTTGCCTGCTCACCAGACTGCGTGGATTGTGAAGCTTGAAGCAGGCTGAATGTAGCTACACGGGGAGTCACATTTCACCGGAGCAAGGGCTTGGAATTTCCTCTTTGCACCCTGAGGGTGGGGACTGGTCTTCATTTGAAGTCCTCCTCCTCCTCCCCTGCAGGCCTCTCCCTTCCCCTCCCCTTGGGGTGCGGGAAGTGGCCACGGTTCCCTGCCTCACCACGACTCCATAACGGCCAGCCACCTCGGCCCCGCCACTCATCCTGGGGCTCTAATTGCAAGGGCTCTTCCAGCTGGGCCTTGTTCCAGTCCTCATGGGCACACGTAGGCCCTGCTAGGTCTCAGTGATGGGGAGAAGCAGGAGGTAGGGGACTCTCAGTGAGGGGGTCCCTGAGGGAGGCTGGAGGACCAAGCCCAGGGCTTCCCACCAGCAACTGGCAGTTGTTTGGGCAGCAGCTGGGAGCTGGGCAAGCAGCGGGCAGGCAGCGGCCTCAGTGGGGGCCATGGCAGCCTAGGTCATCACCAGACCTTCAGAGGCTGTGGAGCTAGTGGACTCGGAGCCGGCCTTGAGCCGCAGGCCCGAGGGGTTGTAGAGGTCGAAGTCTTCAGCTACCGCTAGCTGCACACGACCATTGAGGCCCCTCCTGCCAGGCTCCAGAAAGACCACGTGCTTGTGGACACTGGCTTTGCGGCTGGGTGCGTCGGGTGGCGTGGTGCTAAGCACCGAGGACTGTGCGCTCAGCTCCTGGAGCGGGCTGGGTGTTTGGGGCCAACGGCGGCAGCGGTGGCAGCAGCGGCAGGTGCGGAGGTAGCAGCGGCGGCAGCCGGGGCAAGGGGGCGCAAACAGGTAGAGGAGCACGAGCGTCAGGCCCACGGCGCAGCCCAGCAGCGTGGTGAAGCCGGTGTTGAAAGCGTTGGGCTCCAGGTGGGGAGAGGCCACACTCACGTTGTACTCGTGCGTCTGGTTGTGAGGCAGGCGGGGCCCGGTGGCCAGGCACACAAAGACACCCTGGTGCCACGGCTGCACACTGCGGATGGTCAGGCTGCCATCGGCCAGCACGGCGATGCTGCCATTGCGAGATCCTGGTGCCACGAGCAGCTCGTGCTGCGGGGAGACCCAGGCCACGCGCAGGGCTGGGGCGCTTGTGTTGCAGTGTAGCCGCAGGGACCGCCCCACCTGCACGTGCAGCTGCTCTTCTGGCCGCTCCAGGTCCTGAGCCAGGGCCACCGAGCAGTTCTCGAAGACACGGCTGTGCGCAAAGAAGCGCACCCGGGAGGCGGGTACCTTGAAGGCCCGGCAGGTGTACTCGTGGGCAAAGTCGCTCACGGCACTGAGCCCCCGCTGGTGCCAGCGTCGCAGCAGGTAGTAGAGACGGCAATCACAGGGTAACGGGTTGTTGTGCAGGTAAAGGCCATTCTTGAGAAAGGCAGGCAGCGCAGCCAGGTCAGGCACAGGGGTGTGTTCTATGTGGTTGGAGGAGAGATCCAGAATACGCAGGTGGGCCGCACCCAGCCCGTGCAGGTGGTTGAAAGAGAAGGATGAGAGTTCGTTGCAGCCCAGGTAGAGACGACTGAGCGTGCCCAAGCGGTGGAAGGCACGTTCGTCCAAGTGCGCCAGGTGGTTATTGAACAGAAATAGCGTTTCTAGCGCTCCCAGCCCGTCGAGGTCGTGCCGGCCAAGTGCCCGCAGAGCGTTAGATGATAGATCGAGCAGCCGCAGGCCAGCACTGGCGTTGGTGAAAACTCCCCGACCCAGCGCCTCCAGCTCATTGTGATTTAAATGCAGGGTGCGGAGCCGGGAGAGGGGTGCCAGCCAGCCGGGGGGCAGGCGCTGGAGCCCATTGTGGCTCAGGTCGAGGTCTGCAGCCGCGGCCGGTAACGTAACCGGCACCTCCCGCAGCCCCAGGCCGGCGCAATCCAGCAGGTCGGCAGCACAGACGCATTTGTGGGGGCAGTTATGAGGCTCGTGGGGCAGGAAGCTGTCCGAGTCCTGGGTGCCTAACGTGACACGCAGCAGGCACAGTAGTGTGCTCTGCAGCACCAGCCGGGCCATATCGGAGGCTGCCGGGGCCAGGACAGGGCAAGTCAGTGGGCGGTACAGATCCGAGACTCACCCGCTTCTCCGGTGAGAAGTGCCGGGCGATGGTCAGCGAGCCAGGATGCAGGCTGTCTCGCCAGGCTGACTAGTTTCAGGTTTGGAGATGTGAGTTGAGCCACGCCCTTCTCGGGCTTCCCCAGCTCCCTCCTGAGTGCCTTCCTGAGCGCGCTCAAGCTTCTAAATACACCCCGGGAGGCGATTTCTCAGGGGGCGGGGCCACCAGCTCCCATTGGCTACCACTGGAGGGGCGGGGCCGCTGCGTCCCGCCCCCCCCCCGCGCGACCGTAGTCCTCGCGTGGCCGCCAGGGGGCGCGAGTTTGGCCGGCGGCTTTCTAGAGGACCTGTCTCCCGGAAGAGGAAGCCTGGGAGGTACNGGGAAGGGATGAGGGGGGGAGGGGAGGATAGAAGGAATGAGGAGGGGAGGGATTGGGAGGGAGGGATGAGAAGGGGAGGGATGAGGCTGAGTTTATATTGATCAAGATGTCTTTCAGTGCCCTGTAATCCCTTCCAAACACTGAATTTCAGCCCACTGTACTGGAAGCTGAAGCAGTGGGTTCATCAGCTTGGATTATGTTGGTTACATCCAAATCCACTTCTGGCATCTGAATCATCTTGGAGAGAACCATCAACTGCAGCTTTCCATTCACACCGATATTTTCAAATATCATCTTGGTGGAAAAAGTAAAAATAAGCCATCGTCCTGGCAGAACTCAAGAGGCTGAAGACGCTTCCTGAATCTCACGCAGGGCTGATGGTCTTGCCAGGCACACAGGAAAGCCAGCACAGGCACCTCCACGGAGAGGTGAGCTGTGCAGTGACAGGGCTGTGCTCGGGACACGGGCATCATGGGAGCACTAGAGGACCTCCATTACTTTTGCAACTCTTCTGTAATTTTATATTTCAAAATAAAAAATAAGGGGCTTCTCTGGTGGTCTAGCGGTTAAGACTGTGCTTCCACCGAAGGAGACATGGGTTTGATCCCTAGTCAGAGAACTAAGCTCCTCCATGCCCTCAGAGCAGCCAAGAAGAAAGTAAAAACCCTAGGCATCAGTCTTGGAAACACATGAATCGAACCCATCACATCTTCCATTTTCTTGGGACTTCATTTGACTTAAAAAAAAAAGAAGAGATCAGTTTCAATTTAACTGTATTTTTGAGAAAGTGTATTTACTCTTCCCTAGTGAAAATGCACCCTGAGGAAAGAAAATCAAGCAGATACTAAAGACTTGCTATGGGTTTTAGACTTCTGTTCCCCAAGCTGAGAACTGGCTGAAAGGAAAACCGAACCAATGTATGACTGACAATCCTTCCCTGGGTGGCACCTTGAGATTCTAACTAGTCCAAATTCTGGTGGTTGTGATTTAGAAAACATTTCTCTGCAGCCTGGGGTTCCACTTCATTTTAAAGGATTTTTTTCTTCCCTTAGCATCAGAAGAGGACTCCATGAGCTAACAGGGATTGTAGTTTTTTTTCTGGTTTTGGCATTTTTATAGCAAAAGATTTGGCCATGATGTATTGAATGTGGATGGGTGGGTGGCTGAAGCTACATTTATAAAGCATTTGTAACTTGTTTCTTAGCCACTTAGAGTCGGCAGTGTATTTGATTCTCGCTTCTCTCTCGTTTTGCAGCGTTAAGAGTATTTATTCTTCCAAATTCAATATGCTTCTGATTCTGTTCTGAAAACAGTAACAAACCAACCGATTCAAAACTGCACAAAGGACTTGAATAGACACTGCTCCAGAGAAGATACACAAATAGCCAATGGCACATCAACCTCACAGGTATCCTAATGATGGGATACCACTTCACACCCACTTGGGTGGCTACACAGTTGTTGCTATTGTTTTTAATGGAAAATAATGGTTTGTAAGGATGTGGAGAAAAAGGAACATTGCTGGTAAGAATGTCAAATGGTAGGCTAACACAGAAACCAGTTTGATAGTTCTTCAGAAACGCTCAACACAAAATTACCATATGATCCAGCAATTCCACTCCTAGGTATATACCCAAAAGAACTGAAATCAGGGACTCAAGAAGGTGTTTGTAAGATAATACTTACAGAAACATTATTCTTAATAGCCAAAGGGTGGAAACAACTCAGGTGTCCATCAATAGATGAACAGATGAATAAAACCCAGCATGTATTTACAGTGGAATAGTATTCAGCCGTAAAAACAAATGAAGTTCTGACACATGATGAACCTTGAAAACATTATGCTAAATGAAATAAGCCAAATCCAAAAGGACAAACATGACATGATTCCACTCGTATGAAATATCTAAAATGGGCAAATTTATAGAGACAGAAAGTAGATTAGAGGGTACCAGGTGAGGGGGAAAATGAACTATTTAATGGGTACGGAGATTTTGTTTGAGGTGATGTGAAAGTTCCAGAAATAGATAATGGTAATGGTATATAGCACAGTGAATGCATTTAATGCCACTAAATTAAACACTTAAAAATGGTAAACTTTGCTGTATAATTATACTTTAATTTTTTAAAAAGCTGCATCCACCTTAAAAAATGGTTAAATTTTATGTTATGTATATTTTACCACAATAAAAGAGTTAAGGAAACAAAAGCCAATACCAATATGGACTGTTTTTTCTAAATCGAGGATCTTCCAAGTAAAGCACGGTACAAACATGACTGAATTCACATTGCTTTGGAAAAGGTAAAAAAACAGAACACAGGGAATGTCCCAGCCATCCAGTGGTTAGCTCAGTGCTTTCACTGCAGCGGCCTGGATTCAATCCCTGGTCAGGGAACTAAGATCCCACAAGCCATGCAGCATGGCCAAAATAAAAAGAACACAGGAAAAGTAATTTATACGTGCATGGATGTGTACTAAGTCGCTTCAGTTGTGTCTGACTCTTTGCAACCCTATGGACCACAGCCCGCCAAGCTCCTCTGTCCATGGGATTCTCCAGGCAAGAATACTGGAGTGGGTTGCCGTGCCCTCCTCCAGAGGATCTTCCCAACCCAGGGATCAAACCTGCATCTCTTATGTATCCTGTATTGGCAGGCAGGTTCTTTACCACTAATGCCGCCTGGAGCCTTAACTTATACATGAGGGTCAATAAAAATGTATACACGCAGTGACAAAAATCAGATTTTAAAACAAAGTGACTTAAATTCTGGTATACATTCATGGGGTTCTAGCCTATCAAGTTACATTACAAAGCAGATTATTTTTCCTTTAAAAGTTAGGACCTCCAGGCTCCAGTCCTTCTCTAAACTTACTATCCGTTCACCCCCAGCACACACACACACACAAGCTCCACAGCACCTCCTCACCAGCTACCTCATCCCCTGAGCCTGGAGAGCATCCAATTCCTTCTCTGGGAGCAGAGAAGGGCTGCCCCTTCTCTCCTAGCTCATCCCAGCCAACAGGGAAACCTCCTAGACAACAGCAAGCGCTTCGCCAACGGGACTTAATGCTGTGAATTCTTCTTGGGTTTACCTATCAATGGACTCAGTTTTCAAGAAATAAAGACCTCACTGATGCTTTCCAATTTTGCTTAACAAAGTGACTTAGCTGCACGGAGGCAACACAGACCTACAGTTGTATCACGTGGCCGACAGAACAAGGAGAACCAGGCTGAGGGCCTAACGCTGCTGTTCTCTCCCAGCTGCCAAGAACTGACCTTTGTACTCAGGGGTGAACTCCTTCATCTCGGGAGGGAGGGACTCGTAGAAGCGCTGCTCCCGGGAGATGAGGGGCTTGCACACAGTGTGGTCGTCGTAGCGCATCATGCTGCTGTGTCCGCCCACCTGGTGGATGAAGGGCTCCAGGAGGACTCCCCGGTCTCCGGCCCGACTTGCGTTCTTGCCATACTGCCCCACTTCCATGGTTTGACAAACACACATTGCGTTGGGGGCCAGTTGCACACTGAGGGCAGAGGATGTAGCACATGAGCCACAAAAGGAGAGCTACGCAGGTCCTGGTGGGCTGAAACCAACGGTCAGAGTCTGCTCAGCTTATTCTTCTCTCCTAACAGGGAAGAGAGGAAAGAGGGAATCAAAACACCCGGCAAGCTAGTTTCTCTGGAGTTCTCAGAATATCTGCTCCTGAGGGGTTGTGTCTCGCTCCCTGCTATCTGCTCCCCAGAATGACAACTGTCGGACACCGGGGAGTGAGCTGGGCTGATCTCTGCTGAATGGTGCAACAGTGGTCGTCTCCACCCATCTTTTGTACCATTCTGTCTGGATTTCTCACAACATCCAGTACTGTTAAGGGTCTCTCCTTGACTCGAAGAAAGGGTTTTGCCTCTGAAATCAGGTCACATGAAATTCCCAACTTTTCTGCTTAAGGTGTCAAGGACTTGGCAGGGAAAGCCATTCCCTCCTTAGTTGTAGAAACATAAAAAGGTTTTGTTTCCCCAAAAGGAATTCAGATTTCGTATTTCTTCTACTTTAAATCTATGGCCATCGACTTACGACCATGCCAAGCACCACAGAGCTTCTCTTCCTGTTTGATTCTACACAAACAGTGGGACATGGAAAAGCTCTTTGTACTTAAATAACCTCCTTTTAATGTAAGTTTTCTCTCAAGAAAGTTACTATAGTGCAGCACTTAATAATGAATATATCTTTTAAATTAGGAATGTAGTAGGTAGGCAGGTGGTGGAGCGAAGGATAGCGAGTCTGGGATCAAGAGAGGCAAGCTATTATACACGGGATGGATAAACACCCTCTTACTGTACAGCACAGGGAACTAGACTCAATGCCCTGTGATAAACCATACTGGAAGAGAAAATGAAAAATAGCACCTATAACTGAGTCACTTGGCTGTACAAAAGAAATTAACATGGTACTGTAAATCAATTATACTTCAATAAACACTTTAAAACTTAAAAAGGAACATAGTAGGCAAGACAACATCTGAAAGATCAAGACTAAAGGAAAAATATATAGAGAGCAGAAATACGGCTTTACCTGTAGGAGATAAACTGTTAGTTTTTCTGAGCCTCCTAATTACGGGCAAAATGAGCTATGCTGTGCTGTGCTTAGTCGCTAGTCGTGTCTGACTCTTTGCGACCCCATGGACTGTAGCCCGCCAGGCTCCTCTGTCCATGGGGATTCTGCCAGTAAGATACTAAGGTGGGTTGCCACGCCCTCCTCCAGGGGATCTTCTCAACCCAGGGACTGAAGCCAGGTCTCCCGCATTGGAGGTGAATTCTTTACTTTCTGCACTACCAGGGAAGCAAAATCAGCTATATAATAACACTACTGCAAAATGTAAAATTTTCTTTACTCCAAAGCTGCCCAGGAAACTATGTGCTATCAACACCATTCCCACTCCCCCAAATAGATCAGCACCCCTTTAAAGACATTCATTTTAAGGTCTCCTTCGGGATATGGCTCAGACTCCATTCTCTTCAACCACCAGTTTGACACACACCTCTGCGTCTCCTGTGGCATCCTGTGTCAACTCTACAGCAGCAATACATTCACTGTCCTGTCATCTATTTTGTCATCTGTCACCATCACCAAACCATTCTCTCTTATTAACTCCATCGCAGGTTCGAGGCAGTTCCTGGCATAGAGCAGTGCTCACCCAAAAAAAAAAGAAAAGCTTGTTAAAATGAATTAAATAATCCAAGGAAGAGGACCACAGTGAGTAAAAGCACAACTATGTGAAAACAAAATATGAAAGGAGAGTGGCAGTGCTTGGGACACGAATCAGCTGCAGAAGGCTCTCCTCAGGGTTCCTGGAGGCGCCCCCTGTGGCAGGAGTGCCAGCTAGCAGTGCCAAGTGCTTCCCGCCCTGCCTCCTCCCCTTCACCCTGGGATGGCCTCTGAGCACAGATGGGATACCAAGAAGGGGCTGTGCTGTCTAGCCTGTGTCAGTGGGTACCTGGTTTAGGAGAGGGGGTCAACAGTGCCAAATGCCCCAGAGGAGTTAGGCATTAGGACCATTCCCCTGGACTCTGAGTTCAACATTCTGCAGTCTTTTCTGGGATCCTCTGCAGCCTCCACAGGACCGAAAGGCAGAATTCTGTCCGATCTCCAGTCAGATCTGGACTTCTGATGTTTTGTTTCCATAGGATGTCTACATAAAGTCACGGTATTGTTTCTGAGTCCGAAATACTTTCTTGGAAGTAAACATGTAAAATATACCACGTTTCTATAGCTCTCTTTTGGCATTTCTTTTTAAATAACCTGGGAACCTGAAAAAGTGGACATACCCACTGGTCTACAAGGTGTAGAGCCTTTTAATGACTTACAAGTAAGAAACTTCAATTTTCCTCATGAAAACACACCTGCTGCCAACTCTGTGGGATATGCTGATGGAGGCGAAGGGCTTGGGCTTGCCTCGCCTACTGCGCAGTCCTCAAAGTTCTAGCAAAAGCTCTGACTCATTCTGATAAACAACCAGAGGTTGCTCTTGACATCTGGGGTCCACCAAGGCCCACTGAAAAACCTGTGGGCTGAGAGCTACGGATGATGGCGTATAGCTCCACTAGTCCTTTCCTAACAGATGCTGCTTGAACAGCAACACTGTTCAAGTGTTGCTCACATTTTTCCTTGAGCCAAACCTCAAGGGAACATGAAACTCCATTCAAGCTCAGCGAAAATCCTGAGCATCACTTCATTTCTTACGAACTGACTTAGGAAAAAGCATGTCTCTTTTTCCCAACAAGATGAGGGGAAACTGGCCATAGGTTCTCTGTGAACTTATCCTGCTCTTCACACACGAGAAGGGCACCTCCTCTTCCTCGGGTTATTATTCCAATATCTGGATGTGACACCTGAGACTACTGCAGCTACCCCGTGGCTCTCAAACACCCCTGTCTAGGACAAGGCCCACATGCTGACCACACAGCCCAGGAAGGAGAGATCAGGGCTCCCGAACGGTCACCGAAGTACTGGGTATCCTGTTATGTAACAAAATAAGTTTCCCTCTATTCTTTAAGCCAGTTGTATTAAGGTATTCTGTTACTTATAATCAAAATCTTCATAAATGAAAGGACAGAAATAGTTGCATCAAAATCCCAAAGTCTCCAGTTAATATACTTTGCACATTAAGTGGTCACTAACTGTTTTCTGATGACAACAAGGAGACTTTCAACAAATGATGGACAAGCTCTCTCACTAACGACAAAGGGCATATTCTCCACAAGCCTCAAAATGAAAAATGTGATTCTCTAATCTTTCCAGTGTCCCTGAAGGCAGAGCATCTGAATTATGTCTGGTCCACAGGGCTGGTACCAAGATACTAAAAAAGAATCTGACCAACAGAAAACTCATTCTCTCACACGTAGAAATGAACTTGTCCAAACGTTCAAATAATTAGCTTAGAACTGATTCTACCTTGCTTCAACAGGAGGCAGACCATAAAAGAGGTTTATACTCTTGCCACTTCAGGACCTTACTGATCATTTTTTAACAAATGGGTGTAAATACAACATNAATTTTAGGAGCCATGTTATCTGGACAGTATAGTTACAAAAATTGTATCCTTCCCATCAGTTTGAGCCCCTGAAAAGCTCTTTGGAGCTGAAAGCCTGTCAATGCCTGAGGGGAAAAAGTTATCATATGAACCTACTGAGGTTCTGGAAGGTGACTGTTGAGGCAGTAGGTGTTAATTATGTTAACCAGTATGAATGCTGCAGGCATTCTTGTAGTTATTCTTGTGTTTATTTCAATTTTCTCTCTTCTATCAAGAATCTCTTTTCTATATCATTTTAAAATGCTTACAGATACATTGTCTGTAAGATAAAATAAAAATTTTGAATGAGATAAATACTCATATGATTTTACATTCTCTCTTGCATGAAATATTCTTAAGTTCATTACAATATATTGACATGGGATAATAAATACTGGTTACTGAAAATAGTATGTTAGAGGAAAAAAAATGTCAAAATTAACTTATGACAGTTATCTCCAACTTGTAAACTTCCNTCATATGATTTTACATTCTCTCTTGAATGAAATATTCTTAAGTTCATTACAATATATTGACATGGGATAATAAATACTGGTTACTGAAAATAGTATGTTAGAGGAAAAAAAATGTCAAAATTAACTTATGACAGTTATCTCCAACTTGTAAACTTCCAAAAAGTAATCAA
This sequence comes from Neotragus pygmaeus, assembly GCA_006410875.1. Lineage (NCBI taxonomy): Eukaryota > Metazoa > Chordata > Mammalia > Artiodactyla > Bovidae > Neotragus > Neotragus pygmaeus. The sequence continues at coordinate 390,094 of SJYV01031728.1, read as the reverse complement.
ACACTTATTTTATATTTGGTATCTAAGAGAAAATAAACACCTTGGTAAAATCTGAAAGTAAACAGATAATTAATTTAAATTTCAGTTGAATGTGTTGAAGTATTTTTGTGTATTTAAATATTTAAATATGGAAGAAGGCTTAGAAAATGAAAATAGAGTAACATGGAATGGACTCCTATATATTATACCCTTGATATATGCCAGTGCCCAGGAAAAGCACTGACCCTTGCATTCTTAAATACTCTTATATTTATGTTTTCTGATGTAAGCTGTATAAATTGGAAATAATTTGTGGGTGGATAATTCAGTTTTATAATTTCAAATGACCTATCACATGTTAATACTGAAATTTCTATCCCTCTTTACCTATCTCGATATACTAGTTCTTGCTTTAGTTTATCAGAGCCGTAGATAAGTAATTGGGGCCAAAGTTCTTATTGTCTCTAATTAACTGGAGAATGTTTAGAGAATTTCATAATTATTACATATATCAAATTTTATAAAAGTGTCTCCATTTATCCACTGGAGAAGGAAATGTCAACCCACTCCAGTATTCTTGCCTAGAGAATCCTGTGGACAGAGAAGCCTGGTGCGCTGCTGTCCATAGGGTCGCACAGAGTCAGACACAACTGAAGCGACTTCGCATGCATACATGCATTGGAGAAGGAAATGGCAACCCAATCCAGTATTCTTGCCTGGAGAATCCCAGGGACAGAGGAGCCTGGTGGGCTACCGTCTATGGGGTCACACAGAGTTGGGCACGACTGAAGTGATTTAGCAGCAGCAGTAGCATTCATTCACAAGTAATTATTGTCCAACAGGGCATAAGTCAGTCTTTATAAATAAGTGAGCAAGAGAGTAATTTATATGCTTAAAAAGCTGAAATCAACTGGATCTAACTACATCTGCCTCTCTCTGTTTATTTGTTATCTATCATCCTATCTGAAGGTACAGTTTTTGGGAAAACAAGAAGAGAAATGAAAAAAACTTGGGTTTTTTTCAGGCACACCATGTTAGGGAAGCATGTGTAGCAAAGTCAACAATGGGAGGATGGACACATAATATGAAGAAGTTGTGTAAGACTTATTGGCCACTTGCTTGAAGATAATTATGCCAGAATTTGAACTTAGCATTTCACACTTAACATAAATCTCTTAAATAGAGGTCCACTCCTTTGAGAAATGCTATATCATTATCTCAACTTGAAAATTTTGTAGAATTTTCCAGGTATCACTCAGAAAATATAAAAGGTTTAACACATCTTGAGATACCAGTTGATGGTTTTCTTCCTCTCAAGCTCTTTAAGTTCTATGTTGAAAAGCAGATGGATATTAATGTTATTTTTCTGAACTAAAAAAGTAAGAGCATTTTTCATCTTTTTATTGATATGTAATTAAATATGAGTTATTTATTAGTATATGTCATTAATTCTATATCATTGTTTGTGTAATTATTTCTGTGTCATTTTCAATGATCTTAGGTTGTTAAACATTATTTCCTGTGTTTTAAAAATCCCAATATAAAAAAAAAATTGAACTTGTTGCCATAAATATTTACCACTTAGCAAATTTTGTGCCATAATAATTACTTTTTTCTTAAGGTGTCAAGAGTATTTGAAATAGCATTAGCAGTAACTATAATACATTTTAGAAACTATATGAAATCTGGAACATCTTTTATGTTGTGTAACATCTTCAATATAGGTATTTAATAACAATAAATAAACATCTCTGAAATGCTATTGACTATCAAGGAAAAGACTAGTTAATAAGTATATAATAGAAAATTTATAGATTCACATGAGCACAGATGTCTTATTTTTATGCCAAATAATCACAAATTTTTGTAATTATTATTGAATTTAATAATAAAATCTCAGTAGTGTAGCTTTTCACAAAAACATTTTTAATGTCTGTATTCTTTATGAGTCTTATAACTTAGAGAAATTGTCATCAGTAATTTTTAAATGGCTAGGATTTAATCAGAATTAAATATTTTGTATTCATAACAAACTTTACAGTCAATAATTATTAGATAGTACAAAATATGATAATCAGTATTTTTATCACTTTATAGGGAATGAAATATATCAATCTATGGACACAAAATAGATTAACAACACTTGTTAATATTCTGTGCACTAACCATTTTCGTTCTTTTCAATTACAAGTTAAGAATGAGTTCCATACAAACAAAAGGTTATTTATGCATAATCAGATAAAATTTGGGGATAAATAGGGACTAGGTAATAATTCATTCAAGGAAACGATGATATTGAATTAGAGACATCGCTGCACAGTTTTCATCTCTGAACACATCTCAAATCAACAAGGAGGGGAGAGAAAGAACAAAAAGAAAACTCTGAAACCAAAAGTCATCTGCAACTCTCAACTTTAGTTTTGAGAACTACTATTTGTAGAATGAACAGCAAAACAGCAAACAATAAAGAAGTCAGGAATTTTTGTAGGCCTATCAAGGAATGCTCAATACTCATATGGAATTCTCAGCTGGAAATATGAAATTGAAAATGAGGTCAGATTCACTAAGGAAATACATATATACCCCCTAAGAATTCCAACCAACCCAAGCCAATCCAGTTGACCAATCACCAACTAGCAAAAGAACTAACCCACCAAATGAACAAAGACATCTAAAAGCATTTGTCTTCCTCTGTGACATACTCAAGAGGAAATGGATGTTAGTCAACTTACCAGCTAGATTTCCTAGTGAAAGGAACTGAGGTAAGTACTGGAAAATCATATTCAGTCAGTTCAGTTCAGTTGCTCAGTCGTGTCCGAGTCTTTGTGACCCCATGAATCGCAGCATGCCAGGCCTCCTTGTCCATCACCAACTCCTGGAGTTCACCCAAACTCATGTCTGTCAAGTCAGTGATGCCATCCAGCCATGTCATCCTCTGTCGTCCCCTTCTCCTCCTGCCCCCAATCCCTCCCAGCATCAGAGTCTTTTCCAATGAGTCTGCTCTTCACATGAGGTGGCCAAAGTAGTCATATTAGTTATCTGTAATACACTTAACTTCATTCTGACCCTCACAAATGTCTTTTTGGATAGGAAAAAGATATACATCCAAAGCACAGAATCTGTGCAATGGTATTCTGTGAGATGGTATTCTGCACCAAATGTAAATGACTTGTATTCCAATTCACTCCATGGGATGGTCATTTCTACAGTATTGCAAATGAATGACTCTGAATAAGTGTTACATACTGTATGAATAGTGACAACTAAATGAATTGCATCATGGGAACTACTCACTTGCATTAATAAAATGAGCAGCAAAGCAAAATGCAGATGGAAAATGAAACAAAATTTATTCCACAAGACGAGTTAAATTTATAAACAAATACTTGTTTCAATATCTTAGAAATTCAAGAATGTATTCAAAGAAGAGATTCTAAGACTATAGAAGGCAATGCATATTAAGGCAGCAGTACTCTATATATGGGGCTTTCCAAGTGGAACTAGTGGTAAAGAACCTGCCTGTCAATGCAGTAGACTTAAGAGACACAGCTTCGATCCTTGGATCAGGAAGATCCCCTGGAGAAGGCATAGCTACCCACTCCACTGTTCTTGACTGGAGAATCCAATGGAAAGTGTAGCCTGGTGGGCTACAGTCCATAGGGTCACAAAGAGCCAGACACAACTGAAGTGACTTAGCATACATGCACACACTCTAGCTAGAAACAAAAGAGAGAAAGGAAATGAATATAAAGAAGCTAATTATAAGCAGGCATAGGAACTTGAACCGCCTCAGACAACACACAGGAAATTATGCAATACAAGAAATTAATATAGATCAGATAAAATTAAGCAAGACTCTTGGAGAAGGCAATGGAACCCCACTCCAGTATTCTTGCCTGGAAAATCCCATGGACTGAGGANGCAGGCATAGGAACTTGAACCGCCTCAGACAACACACAGGAAATTATGCAATACAAGAAATTAATATAGATCAGATAAAATTAAGCAAGACTCTTGGAGAAGGCAATGGAACCCCACTCCAGTATTCTTGCCTGGAAAATCCCATGGACTAAGGAGCCTGGCTGGCTGCAGTCCATGGGGTTGCTAAGAGTCAGACACGACTGAGTGACTTCACTTTCACTTTTCACTTTCAAGCATTGGAAAAGGAAATGGCAACCCACTCCAGTGTTCTTGCCTGGAGAATCCCAGGGACGGGGGAGCCTGGTGGGCTTCTGTCTATGGGGTCGCACAGAATTGGACATGACTGATGCGACTTAGCAGTAATAGCAGCAGAACCCAGAGGGATAAGGTGGGAAGGGAAAAGGGAGGGGGATTCAAGATGAGGGGACACCTGTACACCCATGACTGATTCATGTCAACGTATGGTGAAAACCACCACAATACTGTAAAGTAATTAGCCTCCAATTAAATAAATAAATAAATAAATAAAAGTTAAAAAAAAAAAAAAAAAAAAAACAGTGCCTGTACACNGATCTCCAGTCAGATCTGGACTTCTGATGTTTTGTTTCCATAGGATGTCTACATAAAGTCACGGTATTGTTTCTGAGTCCGAAATACTTTCTTGGAAGTAAACATGTAAAATATACCACGTTTCTATAGCTCTCTTTTGGCATTTCTTTTTAAATAACCTGGGAACCTGAAAAAGTGGACATACCCACTGGTCTACAAGGTGTAGAGCCTTTTAATGACTTACAAGTAAGAAACTTCAATTTTCCTCATGAAAACACACCTGCTGCCAACTCTGTGGGATATGCTGATGGAGGCGAAGGGCTTGGGCTTGCCTCGCCTACTGCGCAGTCCTCAAAGTTCTAGCAAAAGCTCTGACTCATTCTGATAAACAACCAGAGGTTGCTCTTGACATCTGGGGTCCACCAAGGCCCACTGAAAAACCTGTGGGCTGAGAGCTACGGATGATGGCGTATAGCTCCACTAGTCCTTTCCTAACAGATGCTGCTTGAACAGCAACACTGTTCAAGTGTTGCTCACATTTTTCCTTGAGCCAAACCTCAAGGGAACATGAAACTCCATTCAAGCTCAGCGAAAATCCTGAGCATCACTTCATTTCTTACGAACTGACTTAGGAAAAAGCATGTCTCTTTTTCCCAACAAGATGAGGGGAAACTGGCCATAGGTTCTCTGTGAACTTATCCTGCTCTTCACACACGAGAAGGGCACCTCCTCTTCCTCGGGTCATTATTCCAATATCTGGATGTGACACCTGAGACTACTGCAGCTACCCCGTGGCTCTCAAACACCCCTGTCTAGGACAAGGCCCACATGCTGACCACACAGCCCAGGAAGGAGAGATCAGGGCTCCCGAACGGTCACCGAAGTACTGGGTATCCTGTTATGTAACAAAATAAGTTTCCCTCTATTCTTTAAGCCAGTTGTATTAAGGTATTCTGTTACTTATAATCAAAATCTTCATAAATGAAAGGACAGAAATAGTTGCATCAAAATCCCAAAGTCTCCAGTTAATATACTTTGCACATTAAGTGGTCACTAACTGTTTTCTGATGACAACAAGGAGACTTTCAACAAATGATGGACAAGCTCTCTCACTAACGACAAAGGGCATATTCTCCACAAGCCTCAAAATGAAAAATGTGATTCTCTAATCTTTCCAGTGTCCCTGAAGGCAGAGCATCTGAATTATGTCTGGTCCACAGGGCTGGTACCAAGATACTAAAAAAGAATCTGACCAACAGAAAACTCATTCTCTCACACGTAGAAATGAACTTGTCCAAACGTTCAAATAATTAGCTTAGAACTGATTCTACCTTGCTTCAACAGGAGGCAGACCATAAAAGAGGTTTATACTCTTGCCACTTCAGGACCTTACTGATCATTTTTTAACAAATGGGTGTAAATACAACATAGAGGGAGGTGGGAGGGGGGTTCAGGATTGGGAACACGTGTACACCCGTGGCAGATTCATGTTGATGTATGGCAAAACCAATACAATATTGTAAAGTAAAAAAAAAAAAAAATAAAGATCAGGAAACCCCAAAAATAAATAAATAAATACAACATAGTCAATAAATTGTATTTTCCAGAGTGTAGTTACTTCTTGAAGATTTTCCAGACTGTCCTCTGCAAATACACGGACCTCACTTTAAGTAGTTTATGCCATTTAAGATGTCAACAGCTTCTGCAGTCTTTTCTAGACTTAAGAAACTCCCAGCATGAAGAAAAACTTGTGAATTCTTTGAAAAGCTACAAACTGTCAAAAAATATCACATAACTGAAATCATGAGGAACAATGGTTTCATTTCCCTGGGTTGAACTAGAAACAAACAAAAAACTCCCTACCAGGACGTTTTTTGTTTTGTAAACAAAACCACCAAAGACTTCCACTGGGGAAAACTTTGTATTGATAAATAGTGCTCTTTTCCCTATGTGGCATTTTAGAAATTGTGGCCAAGTTTCAGTTTTCTGTAGAGATCTGCTCTCATGTAAATGTGTTTCCAAGTTACCAGTCTTGTCTGCTTTCCAGGTAACATTCAACAAGGCTTTTCTCTGGAAAGGTGGAATCCCTACAGATACAGACCTCTATGCTGGCAAGGGTTGGCTTCCTGGATGTCAAGGAAAGCAATGGATTGTGCTTAAGCATTACAAAATAGTCACTTTTTCCCTCCTATTTTTCTGGCCACCTGGCACAGCATGCAGGACCTTAGCTTCCCAACTAGGGATGGAATCCATGCTCCCGGCAGTGGAAACACGGTGTCTTAACAACTGAACTGCCAGGGAAGACCCACAAAATAGCCACTTCAACTCCACTACTCACGCAGACCCAGGACCCACAGGCGTGGAGGAACTTGAGAGGCAGAAAGCTGGCATTTATTGAAAGCATCTCCAGGACTCAAAGAGGCTCCCACACGTTCCCCAGTCAACCCCATGGCCCTTTGCTACGACTGACAAAACACGCAAAGTGAAAAGCAACGGCAATTAGTTTTGAATTCCTATAGCCTAATTTCTTTTGACAGTAACATCTGAAGTGGCATCCACCCAGATTCAGAGTTGAAAGAAAATGTACTATCTTCTTTCCTCTCTATACCTTTTCGTCCTTGGCATAAACGAGGCATTTCTCATTTTGGAGGCATTAAGGACTATGAAAAGAAAGTAACTACAAGGAACATTCTCTGGGTTTTGAGAAGGATTCTAAGGAAATTGTCCTAATCTGTTTTGGTTGCTGTAGCAGAATATCACAGACTGAATGACTTACAAACAACAGAAATATGTTTCTTAGTTCCAGAGGATGGTAAATTCGACATCAAGGCAATGGCAAATTTGATGTTTGGTGAGTCACTGTGTCCTCATATGGTGGAACGGGTGAAAGGGCTCTCTGTAGCCTCTTTTATAAAGGTACTAATCCCATTCATGAGGACTCCATTCTCATGACCTAATCACCCCAAAAGTTCCCCTTCCGAACACCAACACACTGGAAATCAGGTGTCAATATATGAATCTGGAAAACAAACATTCAGTCTAAAGCAGAAATCATGATCAGTGTTTTAAGCTCTGCTGCCACGGTATCTATTCTTTTTCTGATTAGACTTCACCATTTCTGCCATGACTTCATAGAATATTTTGGCGAGGAAATCTTGTTTTTGTGAAAAGGAACTTGTTATTTTCTATGAAAATAGTTTGTAACTTTCTGGGTATTAGCATGAAAATTATTTTACTTTAAAATGTTTAAAAATAAGAAAATTCCCTCTGTGGAAACATGATACATTTCTGTATTTAGCAGTAAAGCGCTTTTTTGATGAACACAATCTTAAATAATGAAAATTAATCAACAATATTCTCTAATATTCTGCATTAGAGTAGACAAGACCACTTGTGCTGATTACCATGTCATTTTCACTGGCTTGTTTGAACTGTGGTCTGAATCAGGCTCTAGGGGAGGCAGGAAAAGTATAGCACCAAGTTAGGCTTTGGTTTGCCAAAACAGATTCTTTGGAAAATGGTAAGTTTGAGGCTTGGCAAAATCATGTGGTGATTAAAATTACATGAATCCTACCCCCTAAATACCAGATGCAGTTTTAGTCCTTTTTTGTCTTATCAGAAAAAGACTGTCTGTGCCCTAAAGAAAGGACCGCTGGCTTGGTTTGCAGGGCTTTCAGTAACAGCTGCATTTTCTTTAACACTGTCACTCGCCGCACGAGCAGAGCAAAGGCCTGACACTCGAGGATGAGAAGCAGCAGATATTCTTCACAAATGTGGATGCTGGAGTAAGAGGGGCTTAAGTAGCAGCAATGTCCTCCAAATATCCTGGTGATGGATGTTCAGAGAGGAAACAGTTTGTGTGGATCAGTTCTTTTAGATCACTGGCAGTTTATATTAAAATGGTTAATACTCTGTCAGCTTATGAATGGACTGTTTCCCCAGGGTTCCATGCTCTGCCTATGAGTTTGTACACCACCAGCTATAGAAGTCTCTGTTTGTCCTTCCTTTCCTTTAGAAAGCTCTGGTTCCACATTTTACTGCATAAAATGGGAAGGAGGTTGTTTTTTAAAAGAACCTGCTGAGATTCTCAAGTTGAATTTTTTTCACTGGTAAACAACAACACATGGAAATAAATCTGCCCTGTAAAGACATTAGTTAACATTAGTTAGACTGAGCTTCTGGTTATAGTAACTAACTTCTTGAACATATAATTGAACTCTGACATGAATTATGTCTATTCGAATAAAATTAAGTTTCTCATACTGCTCAAATTAGTATTTGCCTTTTTCAAAGCCAAAGCTGTTGTGAGGTAAAATGATTATAAGGTGTTATTATGGCTTGTAAATTAATAATTGGGATATTTAATTTTATTAAAAAAAATCTGTGAATTGCAGTATATTCATACAGTGGAATACTACAGAGAAATGAAAAAGAACCAACTACTGCCAAACACAGCATAGAAGAATCTCAAAGGTATGATGTAGCAAGAAAGAGTCTAGATACAAAAGAAGCCATGTGCTGTGATTCTATGCATATATGAAATTCAAAATGATCATGAAAATCACAACAGTGGTTCTCTGGGAAAATACTAAATGAGAAGGGGCATGAAGGTAGAGGTGACAAAGATGAGCACTGAACACATGCACTCAGTTGTGTGCCTAGATTTCTGAACTTTACGTCAGAACTTAAGAGGGAAAAAAGAAAAAGAAGAGTAGTCCCCTACACCAGCAGATACATTAGAAAATGGAAACTATTTAAATACATTCCATTTACAACAGCAACCAAAACTACATAAAGTACTTATAAATCTTTAAAAAGTATTACAGATCAATAATAAAACTTTACTGAAGGACCTAAAAGAAGATATAAATACACCATATTCATGGGGTGTGGGGCTCAATAGTGAAATGCAATGCAATTTCAATAAAAATTCCAAGAAGGTTTTTTGACAAATTTGACAATCTGACTTTATATTCACATGGAGGAGTAAAGACCAAGTAATGTCATTAGACAGCAATGTCAAAGAGTAATGAAAGATGATCTGCCCTCCCCAATAGCAAAGCTCCTTATGAAATTATAGCAATTAAGACAGTGTGATATTTTGCAAAGAGAGGCAAAAAAATCTTAGGCTCAGACATGAGAGTGGATGTGTGTATCTGAAGTAGCATTTACATACCCATTTAATCAGCTGAAAAAGATGATATAATCTCATAACAGGCTACACACAGATAAAATTCTGTCCTTAGCTCCAACTATACTCCAAAATAAATTCCCAACATACAAATGTGCAAAATAAAACTTGAATTAGAAAAAAATGTAAATGTCTTTTGACAATAGGTTAGGTAAAATTCCATAAGACATAAAGCACACAAACTACAACAGGAAACACTGATGAATAAGACCACATTTTAACAAAATGCTCATTGTAACAGCTTTTATTGAAGCATAATTTACAAACCATAAAATTCACTTAAGTGTACAGTACAATGATGGTTAGTAAATTTACAGAGTTGTACAATCCCCACAACCTAATTTTATAGTATTTCTATCACTCCAAAAGACCCCTCATACCCACTCACAATTGCCCCATACCTACCACCAGCCACAATAAAATTAGTCTTTTTAGTATAAGAGAATCATAAATAAAGATAAAAGTCAGATAAAGAACAGGTATTTGTAACGTTGATAATTATCAAGAAAATCAGTAAACAATATATGAAGAATTCCTATAAATAAAAGTGGAAGAAAATAATAAGATGGAAAAAAGATGAGGCTCAGTGGCTAATAAACATGTGATTAAATGCCCCTCTTCACAAAAACTAAGAAATGCAACCTTAAACAGGAAATGATTTCAATTCTATAAGACTGGAAAAAATAAAAAGTACAAACATCCCAAGCACTGGCCAGCCAGGGAGAAATGGCTTCTCTCTTATGATGATGATGGCAACACAAAACCAAAGTTGTGTGCGCTCCACAACCCAGCATGCACCCAAGAGAGCAGGTTCAAAAACATTCCCTGCAGCATTGCTGCAACAGAAAGACGGGCAAAGACCTAAAGGTCCATCAGGGGAAGAATGGATAAACGAATGAGTGTATTCATAAACTGTCCAGTCCCTAATTAATAACCCACATGTGTCAACATGAATACATTTCAAAACAAATTGGAAAAAGCATGTTTGGAAATATTTCTAGTACGCCATCATTGTAAATTTTTAATACATAAAACACCAGACATGAATTTATGGACACATATTTGTATTAACAAGAACAATGATGTGGAAAGGAAGAATGTGCATCAACTGTACAGGAGGAAAGGAAAGGAGGAGACTGGTTATCTAGGAAGAAAAGGGAACTTCAGCTCTTTTAATAATTTTTAATTTCTTTTTTAAAAAGTCTGAAACAAATATGGTAAAATGTCAACATTTTCTAATCTCTGTGCCTAGTATACTAGGATCATTCTCTGAACTTGTATATCTTTAAATAAAACAAAAAGCCTTCACAGTGTTAAAAGCCTGATGTTAATACACAGTAAATGACAGAAGAACATGCTAGCAATGGTTCCAACATAGGGTATGAATACCTGGAATTGGGTGAAGTGAAAGTTGCTTAGTCACATCTAACTCTGCAACCCCCATCTCTGCAACCCCCATGGACTACAGAGTCCATGGAATTCTCCAGGCCAGAATAGTGGAGTGGGTAGCCTTTCCGTTCTTCAGGGGATCTTCCCAACCCAAGGATCGAACCCAGGTATCCCACATTGTGAGTGGATTCTTTACCAGCTGAGCCACAAGTGAAGTCCAAGAATACTGGAATGGGTAGCCTATCCCTTCTCCAGGGGATCTTCCAGACTCAGGAATCAAACTGGGGTCTCCTGCATCGCAGGCAGATTCTTTACTGACTGAGCTATGAGGAAAGCCCTAACTGGATAGAAATCATCAGAACTCCCTGATCTGTCTTCCTCACTTGGCTGTCAAGCACCACACTCTTATTCTCCTGGTAGTCAATCTACTTCGCTGGTTCTTTCTCTTCTTCCCACACTTTTAATGCTGGAGGCCCCGGGGCTCAGTACTTGGTCCTCTATTGTTTAGCCATACTTTCAGTACAGTCCTCTTTGTGGAACACCAAATTCATATAACTGACTGCCTATTTGATCTAGGAAGTTTAAATTTAACATTGCCAAGACAGAACTCATCTCCCCAAAGCCCCGAAAACCTCTCCACCTGCAGTCTTACCCATCCCAGCTCCATCTTTACAGCTGCTCTCACAAAAATCCTGACAGTCATTCTTGATTCCTCTTTCTCTCAACCCCCTCCGCAGTAGGCTATCATGTAGCCCTACTGAATCTACCTTCAGAACATGTCCAGATCCAGCTACTCACCATCTCCAGTGCTACCACCTGGTTTGATCACCAACATCTCCCCACTCCTCACTGGGGTTCCAGCTTCCATCATGGCCCTCCTGCAGCCTGTTCTCAACATAGCAGCCAGGGGCTCTGTTAAACTGAGAGTCAGAGCATGTGACTTTTCTGTTCAAAGCCCTGCAACCGCTCCTGTCTCCCCCAAGGCCTTGCCACAACCTTCAAGTTCTGCATTCCTTCCCACCCCCATTTTCCCTCTAATCTGATTCCTACCCTCTTCCCCTTTGCTTATTACCTCACTCTAAGTCACACTGGCTAGACACACAGGGAGATTCCTACTCTGGGGTCTCTGCACCAGCCATTCCTTCGTTCTGGACCATTCCTCCCCCAGATATCCAAGTGGCTAACTCCCTCACCTCCTCTGCTCAAATCTCTCTCCATAAGATTTCCCCTAACCTCCCTAAGTTTAAACTGCAAACCATCTGGATGTTTCATCTTCCTTACTCTGCTCTTTTTCTTTTTTTCAAGGCATGTTCTATGTTTTGTTTATTGATAATGTCTACAGTTTATTATTTTTATTATAACGATGTCAGATCCATGAAGGAAAGCATATTTTTTCACTATATATCATTCAAAATGTCCGGCATGTGGTAGAGACACAATAAAAAGAGATGTATGCCTATGATGTGTATGACAGATGTGCACAGCAGTAAAAGTACATGATATATGAAAAATGTTCATGACAGGACAAGATTTTTCTTTCTTTTTTTGTTTACTATTAGGATTGTTAAGTCAAAAAAGTTTACAGATTTCTAACCTAGGGCTACCAAAACCAGAAGAAATAGTTAACTTGGCTTTACAGAGAAGAAAGTATGATAACCAAAGGATAGAATTCCAAACCAAAGAAAGAGAATGTGAAATTCTGTTTTGACTCTAAAAAGAGTTGATATATGAAAAAAGAGGTTTAAATGTGCCTGGATAAAAATGGCAATTAACAGAAACTAAACAAGATATGTAAGAAAAAAGAAGATAGCCTATGAGGAAGATGATAAGATCATTTTTATTACTAATACAAAAGAGAAACAAGGGGCGAAAAATCAGACAAATATACAGAAAATCTCAATTATAAAGAATAAACCATCTCAAAGAACTTAAACTAAGTTTAGGAGATATAACTAGTTTTGCTTGGTTTAATTCAACAACACAGTAAGCCTAGAGAGTGGCAATGAATAAAAGCCCTGGCAAAGACAGAGAAATTCCAATCAGACATGGTGGAGAATAAGGTCCAAACTATTTTAAGAACTAGGAAGGCATTGTCTTCACAGAAAGAGAAAGACAATACCTGGTCACCAAGTTCGTCCAAGTTTGTTAGCTGGGCGGGCACAGACACTCCAAAATGCACATCAGCAGAGTGCACTCTAAGGAGCTGGTTTAGAGTTGGTAATTTTGTGGCCAATGTATTTTTACAGCCTCAGACTAATCACCTGAGTTTGGTATGCAATCTTTTTGTAAAAAGAAGTATCCTTGGTACCTTCACACTGCACAGGTATATTTGTAAATTTCCTCATATTTTCATTAACACTGGTTTAGAAATCCAATATTATTACTTCTAAAACTAAATATACTCAAGCACTAAAAGTGTAATGCCAAAGTATCATGCCCTTAAAACAAAGCATATGAAATGTATTTAGCCTTTTAAAAGTCTATAAAAAGTAATTTAAACTTGGTAATGCAAGAATGCTAAGTAAAATTTTGGCAATAATTCAATAATTTATCTTTGGTTTGTTTTTTACTCTCCAAGGGAAAAACAGTAAAATCAGTCAACTGAAAAGAACACAATGGACAGATAAGTCACTCTCACGGAAAAGAACAACATATAAACCTCTAGTTGCATAGCTCTGGACTTTATGAAAACTCATTACTAACTATTTCAGAAATAAAAAGCTGATGCGGACTCTAAGAGGAAAAGATACTCTCAAATACTTTCAAATTCAAGGACCAAAAAAAACTACAGCTGAATACTAACATGAAAGCATATTTGTTCTCTAAAGCATTTAATCAAGGGAAACTAATGTTTTCTTAAATTCAAGTCAATTCTTGTTTTTATTAATACGTATAGGACTTCCCTGGTGGCTCAGACAGTAAAGCATCTGTCTACAATGCGGGAGTACCCGGGTTCGATCCTTGGGTCGGGAAGATCCCCTGGGGAAGGAAATGGCAATCCACTCCAGTACTATTGCCTGGAAAATCCCACAGAGAAGCCTGGTAGACTACAGAGGCTACAGTCCATGGGGTCACAAAGAGTCATACACAGTTGAGCGACTTCACTTTCACTCACTTTCATGGGACTGCAGGGGGCTTCCCACGTAGCTCAGTGGGTAAAGAATCCATCTGCCTGCAATGCAGGAGACACAGGTAGACGCAAGTTCGAGCCCTGGGTCGGGAAGATCCCCTGGAGGAGGGCATGGCAACCCATTCTAGTCTTCTTGCCTGGAGAATCTCATGGACAGAGGAGCCTGGTGGGCTACGGTCTACATGGTCGCAAAGAGTCAGACACAACTAAAGTGACTGAGCACGCACACGTGAGACTGTAGGTGCTGATAAGATTATACTTATGAGGGTGAAAGAAACAGTCCTTCCTTCCTTCTCACCCCAAGAACTGTTTCAAGCAGATGTCACAAACCTCACCTCTGAGGAAGACAGAAACATAGCTGCCAACCTGACTGCCCTTCCAAGCTACCAGGGACTGGGACATCCCTCACCTAGAAACCAGAAATACGTGCAAAGACCTAGAGCAATCTGGGAGGTCTGAAATAAGGGGAAGGGGAAAAGAGGCTTAGGTATCCATTTTGTTTATCCTCAGAAAAGAGGTTGCTTAGACATCTGGGTCCTATTCAGAAGCAAGGGACCCAGTGGCACCCTTCTGAAGATACCAGGCTGAGAGTAAACAGGTTGAGTTCCACTTTATATACACACACACATGTATATATACACACACATACACACACAAACACTTGTGTTTAGCCGCGCAGTCATGTCTGATTCTCGGTGGTCCCATGGACTGCAGCCTGCCAGGCTGCTCTGCCCGTGGGATTTCCAAGGCAGGAACACTGGACTGGGTGGCCATGCCCTCCTCCACGGGGTCTTCCCAAACCAGGGACTGAACACGAGTCACCTGTATCTCCTGTTTTGGCAGGTTCTTTACCACTGAGTCATCACAACAAATTATTTCTTTTGCTTCCCCCCCCCTATTTTGTTTTGTTTTCTTGGGCTGTGCCATGTGGCATGAGAGATCTTAATTCCCCGACCAGGGATCAAACTCATGCCCTCTGCAGTGAAAGTGCAGTTTTAACCACTGGACTGCCAGGGAAGTCCCCCCCAAAGCCAAATTATTTGAATGTTCTAATTTTTCATCTGGGCAGTTGCTTAGGTATATACAGGTATAAAAATCATCAAATTTTGTGCACTTTATAAGTGTTTTATACTTCAGTAAGAGTTACTTTAAAAGGAAACAAAAATTTAACAGGGAAAAACCAATCATTTAAGGGGGGGAAAAATCTGGAAGGCAGAGCTTATCTATCCTGAAAAGGCACAGCACCATCTGAGCAATGACACTCCCTGGCTGTGCCGCCTAAACAAGCTCTCAGTTTCCTCACATGTAAAGTGAATGTACTGTTACTGGCCTCGTGGGTCTCTTAAAAAAGAAATTCCTTCTCTTTTATCCACTTAGTTATTCAAAAAAAAAAGGAAAAAAAGCCATGAAGACCAGGGACTATAGATTCCAATCAAACGAGGAATATTACATACTGGTTCTCTCTTTGAACAAACTATAAAAAATACAGTAAACTAAAAATAAAAGATACTTCAAAATTTTACTAGAAGGCTCTCTTAAAGAAGCAGTATTTAAAGACTAGTTTTCTCGCTTCAGCCAAATTCCACATGAAAGTTTCACTCGTCTTAAATATCCACCTTACCTTCCATCCAGAAAATAGCTAAAAAGCAACTCCATAAGAATCAGTGTTATTCTTTAGGAGATTTGAGATGCTTTAAAAGAGGATGCTGATAATCAACTTCTTGGCTGTAAAGAACTAGTCATTGAACACTGGCACAAGAAGTCAATGAAACAGAATTTAATCTGCCCAACATACGTATGAATATACAGTGTAGAAATGACCTCAGTGGGATGGGGATGAATACTCATCACCAAAAGCACTGCTCACTGCTCCCAGAAATTAAAATCTAGAACACTTAGCTAGGACCCTCTGGCTGGTACTAGTTTTCAAACAGCACCCATGGAAGGTCATCGAGTCAAGCTTTTTTTAAAAAAAGCTGCATATGAATTAAAATCAATTTACACATATAACTTTTTTTTTAGGTACCAAAATACCAGCCACATGACCAACAGTCTAAAGAGGCAGTACCAACTGTGGTAACTGAGCTTGGTTACTTACAAAGGCGCAAATCACCATGGCCAGGCTCCACAAAGAGATGCAGGATGAACCCTGTGGATGACCAAGAAGCCTCCTAACCTGCATCAATTAACAGAAACCCAGGATTGTGACAAGTAACTGAAGCTCTTAAAGCAAACAGACCCCTTCAATCTAGAAACTCCTGTCTACCTGCAATAGTTCCTAATTATTCCAACCTCCCACTTCAACAGAATGCCCATTTGTTTCTGACTTGGCATGGGTATATCTGGAAATCTGGCAAAAAAAGATAAAATGAGGCTTTGAGCTGAGAACTACAAGGAGAAGCAATAAAAAAACTGGGCCCAGAGTCCATAGAACTGTTCAACCTTCTAAACAGTGTCCATGTGATGTAGTCTGGGGGTCAGGGAAATTCTACTTGTGGATGTTTACCACAGAGAAATGAAAACATGTACACACACAGACTTGTATGAGAACATTTATTACATCTTTACTCATAAGAGCCAAAAACTAGAAACAACCCAAACGTCTAGCAGCAAAAAATATGGCCATAAAAAGGAATACTACTCAGCAATAAAAAAGGAAGATACCAAAACAGATGAATCTCAGAAACATCATACTAAGGAAAAGAAACTAGATACGAAAGAAAATGTAACCAATTTCCAGTACTCACAGTAGTTATGTTCTAGAAAGTCACTGCAAACAAAAAAAAAGAGTTAATGAATACTGAGCTCCTAGAAGAAACAGAGTTAAGTTTCTCTGAGCCTCTGATCACAGCACTTCCACCAATCAATTTTTAATCTTTCAGAGCTACACACATATAATATATAACCTTGTATGTATACTACTGTTTAAAGATACTTTATTAAATACATAGTTGACTCATTAACATTGAACTCTCAGCCAATTGCACTATAACTCAGACCTGAACAAACCTTATCTAACACATGTATTTTGTTCATAAGGCATTTCACATCCTTCTTATACTTAAGATTAGATAGCACTCCAGCACTGGTTACTTGGGAGCCATTTTAACCAGCAAAATTATCCATAAAAAACACAAAAATATGAAAAATCATGCCACTAAACAGACCATGAAAGGAACACCTGTGTACAGAGCGACTATCCCCTACTTTTCAAAAATTCACTTTACGCCACTGTGTTTTTATGAAAGACAGACATTAGTACTGCTTTCACTAACCAAAACAGATCCAAAGAGCATTTTCACTTTTATGGAAAGGCAGCAAGTGAAAACAGCATTCAGTATTTGTTTTGCAGGGAGTCAGTACAGAGGCAGAGTACATCCAGAGCGGCGAGAGGGGCACTGCCAAGCTCCCTTTCTGGGAACTACACTCAGCCTCTCAAGCTGCCATAGCTCTGAACTGTCTGTGCGTTGTCTTGATTTACACTGTACATCCGTTAGCAAGAAGAGTCCTAAGGTAATTGTTTTTTCACTTTATGTCATTTTGGCTCCCAAAAGGGTTCACAAGAGCACTCCGCATTCATCCGAAAGCACTCTACTTTCACCTGAAATCAAGGCAAATCTGTACTACAGCTGAAACGAGGCAGCAGAGTGGCACCTTGCTCCCCTTCAGCTTCCCCAATTTACTGCCAGCTAAGCCCCTGATGTAAATACATCATTTACCAACCCAGAAGCTTATAACGCAGTGTTGACTGCAACAAGGTACCAATTAGGGTGTCCTGCATGACCTCATTTTTGTAAAACTTACGAAAAATCACTTGAAGAAATATGGTCAAACAATAAAACACTAACAGTGAAATTATGGATGGTCCTGTTTTTATTTCTTGTTATTCATATGTTTTTTTTTAATTAGTGAATATACATTACTGATAAGTTATTTTTTATAACAGCTTCAAGACATAATTCACACAGCATACAAGTCAATCATTTAAAGTGTACAATTCATGAGACTTTCCTGGTTAGGACTCTGTGGTTCCACCACAGGGAGCACGGGTTCAATCCCTGATCAGGGAACTAAGACCCCACCATGCCACACGGCATGGCCAAAAAAAATAAAATAAGAAATATAGTGTACAATCCAAGGGCTTTTAGTATATAAAAGTTATGTGTAACCATCACTACAGTTTCAGAACATACTCATCACCTCTCATCTCGCCCTAAGCAACAACTCATCTACTTCCGATCTCTGTAGATTTGCCTCATCCAGATATGTTTTATAAATGAAATCATATATGACCTTTTGTGTCTGGCTTCTTTCATTTAGCATGTTTCCCAGCTTCAGTCATGCTGAAGTATATTTTGGAACCTCACTCCTTTTATTGCTAAATGATATTCCATTGTATATATAAAATATGTATAGACCATGTTTTATTGATCCATTATCAGTTGATAAACATTTGGGTCATTTCCCGTTTTGGTTATTATGAATAATACTGCTATAAACACTCATATATAGGTTTTCACTTGTACATGTTTTCATTTTTCTTGGGTAGATAACTAGGAGTGGAATTGCTGGTAACTCTAACCATTTGAAGAACTGCCAGACTATTTTCCAAAGTGACTGCATCATTTTACATTCTCACAAGCCGAGTTTATAAGGACCAACAGTTCTCATTATTTAGCTTTTTGATTACAGAGTAAGTTGCTTAGTTCATTCAATCATAACAGGCTCAGATTTTTATGGTCTTCAAGGTACTCTTATTTCCTGACATCAAAATTTAGATTTGAAAAGAGTCCAGTCCTAGGCCTGCTCACCTTCTGGAAAATGAAGGGACAGGAATAAATGAGCTAAATCCCCACCCACAAATAAAAACTTCTGCAGAAGAGATGAGATTTTCTAAGCATTCAAAAAAACAAAGTCTCTATCAGGGATCCAGCACTGAAATGAACATATGTTCCCATCAAAACTCATTTGCAATGCCTCTTATATAAACCCAACTTCAAACTGTAATAGCAGCAAACATGAATGAGAGTCTCAATCTACCACCTCTTATAAAAGAACCAAGATTGCTTAGGTTTTCCCACACAGAATTCGTTGCTTAAATCCTGCTGTAGTACAGGAAGAGAAATGAAATCTGATTTAAGATTGGGGCAAAAGCACAGACCTACTGGTGCAAACATACAAAATGCCTCTCTGCTGCAAGCCAGAGACAGCTCTACCTGGCTTTCTCCAGCTCTGCCCATCACTGCTCCTTAGTTTCAGGGCAGCACTGGGCGGACAAGCAGCAAATACTGCTGACACATTTACAGAAGCCCAAGGCGGCAGTGAGAAGAATCAACCAAGAAGAGAGTCTAAGAACCTCAATGCTATGCTCACCCAACACATGTTTTCCGAGAGTCAAAAGTAGCCAGGAAGAGGGATGACCACACAGCCATTTCTGAGACGCAGGATTATTTTCTACTGACTACGTGCAAGTCCTGCCTCTTACAGAATGATGGGCCTCTGTGCGGTGCTAGAGTGCAAGCCCTCCGGGCAGTGTAGGACGTGGAGATCCATGGTGAAAGTCTCATTTCTACCTGCCTATTCCCTCCAATGCCCTGTTTAATTAGAGGGTGTTCCAACTCAGGCACATTTAGCACATTTTTGTGAACATTTAGTTCTCATCTACTACATGCAGGTACAAGAAGACACAAAACTATAATCTCTGCAGGAAAGGGGTTAGGTCTAATCAGAAAAAAAGCTATTCTTAAAAGAGTCTATACTGTATTATTGTTTTTAATAAGAGCAATAATACCACTATAGTTCAGAGGGAGTAGAGTATTCCCAAAGACAGGAATGTTTTGGGGAGTGTTTCATAAAGGAAGTAGGAAGGACCTGAGCTGGACTTGAGAAAAGAGAAGTGAAACTGAAGGCAAAGGGTATCCCCAAGAGGGGCAAAAGGAAATGGATTAGCTGGCAACAGGATCAGTGTAAGAAAATATCACACATGGAATGATTACCAAACCATTCAGGTGGTGAGGATGAGGACAAACCTGGGAGAGGTGGGTTGGGAACAGCTGGGCAGCAGCACCGAAAATGCCACATTAGGACATCAAATCTCATCCTATATGCCTGAGCAGTTTTGACTCATTAAGTCTGTTGCTCATAACAGTTTAAAATGCTGACATTTATAGATGAATTATGTACATACAAAGTTAAACTAGATGGAAGGTCCGCTATTCTAACATCCCTACTTATTTGCATTTAAAAATGCCCAGCACAGAAGTACTGCTATAAGCTATCTCTGAGTAACAAAATAGGCTTAATTAAGCAAGCACGATCTAACACTCCTAAGTATTCACAAGCTGCTGCTGCTGCCGCTGCTAAGTCACTTCAGTCGTGTCTGATTCTGTGTGACCCACCAGGCTCCCCCATCCCTGGGATTCTCCAGGCAAGAACACTGGAGTGGGTTGCCATTTCCTTCTCCAATGCATGAAAGTGAAAAGTGAAAGTGAAGTCACTCAGTCGTGTCTGACTCTTAGCGACCCCATGGACTGAAGCCCACGAGGTTCCTCCAGCCATAGGATTTTCCAGGCAAGAGTACTGGAGTGGGGTGCCACTGCCTTCTCCGAGTATTCACAAGGTAATAAAGCATTAAGAAAAGGCAAAAAAAGTTCTTGGCTATTCTGTAACTTCCTTGGGGAAACAGTTCTAACACAGAGTTAGACCGCAAATGGACTGTAATGGACCCCGGAACCTAAAATTGCATGCAAAAGTTAGAGTAGTTAAGTAGACTAAGGAAGAGATTTGTTCTCTTTCTACATCTCAAAGATAACTGAAACAGACTAAGAGCCTCATTTAGGGTTATTTTTCACAGAAAACAGCAAGCCTGTGGCAGCCCTAACTTTCTAAAGGAAGTGTTAATCAGAGGGGAGTTGGGGGGAAGTTAGCTTGAGGCCATTTTGAGAAGCTCCTGATATTTTCGTGTCTTCCTTTCTTGTAAAGAACTGCCCAAGGAACTGGTCTCACCAAAATGAAAATTCATTCAAGATTCAAAAACTGGCCCAAGGGAGGGTAATGAAGTGTCTAAAAACTACTCACTCAACTTCTCTCTCTCCTTACAAGGCAAACAGCAACAAGCCACCAGCTGCCTCTGGTTTCAGCATCTTCTCCAAGAGCATTTCCTGACCAAACGGATAGTTTCTTGCAAAATTAAACATTCTGAGGTGATAAGATCCTGACACAAGCACACAAAGTATTGTTCAACTTCTTGGTCGTCTCAGGCAGGCTTTCTGTATGAGCACAGACAGAAGTCTGTGCTGAGAAGCCAAGGGACCACCGGCAAACAAATGTTTTCTGGAGCCCTCAGCACATCAGGACATCAAATTTCATCCTGCATGCAGCGGTTTCCTAGACCCACACACCTTATGTGGGGTCTCTAACCCTCCTACCCTCACAAAAGAAGAGAGCCTGGAAGTCTGTTTCATTGGGCAAGATACATTTACTCTGTTAAAAGTTAATTTGGCATTCATGAGACAAAGAGAAGTTTCATTTCTTTTTCTGATTCTAACACCCTCTTACATTTCTTTTGTCTCCTTGACTACACTTGGCAGATCATCTTTTTAGGAGATAAAACCAATCAAGTTACCACCAATACTCACTTTCTCCCAGAGCCAGAAGAGGAAGCCCTTACCACCACTCCAAAAAGTGGTGATTCAGAACAACAACAACAAAATATATATGTCCCAAACCAAAATTCAGGCATCAGGGACATTTGATCAGGCCCTTCAGGAAGAAGCAAACGGTGAGCTCCGAGGAGTCCAAGAGGCAGGCGCCGGGCAGAGGGGCCTTCGCCTGGTCTGAATCACAAGGGCCGTTACACTGGCCGGCCTGCTCTGCAGGGGCTTTCGACTGGCTGACCTAGTCTTAGTCTCAATCGGTCTGAAAGTCACTCGCAGGAGCGACATCTAAGAAAAGAGTACGTGTATTTCTCACCTGGAAACAACACAAGACCCCGGAGAGCATCAAGCTGGCACTGGACACGCTTCAGCGCTGCGGGTCAATGGAGCCCAGGGCTTCAGTCACAGAAACTAGTTTCCCGCTACCCCGCCAGCCAGCCCTCAGGCGCGGGGCTTTCGGACCTCTACCCCGAGGCCGTCCCGCGACCTCGGCACCAGCATCGAGGAGACTTCACGGGCGGCCGATGAGGACGCTCGAGCGATGCTCAACCGATGCCCCTGCCCTGCGCGCGCCAGCTCCAACCCCGCGCCCGCCGCCGCCCGCCCCGCGGCGTCAGGCCGGTCTTTCGGCCCGGCTCCTGTCACTCACCGGCCCGGCCCGGGCAGCGGGCGCCCACGGCTCCCCACGGGAGCTGGGCCCCCCGGGCCTCCAGGTTTCGGCCCGCCCCCTGGCAGGCAGCGCAGGTGGCTGAGATCCGCAGGAGCGGCCCCGCACCGGCCGCTCGGTCCCGCTCCCGGCGCTGCCCACTAGGTACGGATCAACAACAAGATGGCGGCCAGCCGAGGGGGCGGGGGCCGGGCGTCATAGTAACCAGGACGGCAAAGAACCCGCCCCCAGCTTAGAATACTCCCAATCAACAGCCTCTTTTCCCTACGCCCAGTGTAGTGCCTCCCGATGACAGGTTGGCTGGCCTGTCAGTCAGAGCCTGCCTCTCGCGGCCCAAGCCGAATGCTTCAGCACGTGACTGTGACGGCATGGATTGGCGCATGCGCGCCGTTCCCGGGGTTGCTGAAGGCAAAGCTTTTGCTACTCAGGAGGCCGTAGCGCCCTTGTGATCCGTGAGTGCTCGGCTCCGAAGCGGAGCCGACAGCGTCTTCTCACGCACGCATGCACACTTAGGGAATGTCTGCTGCATGCTTTTTTGGGTCACTCACCCTGGAAGGCAGGACTTATCCCTCACTACTGAGGAAACTGAGGCTCAGTGTGGGAAGGCTGGGCCAAGGTTACGCCACCTCTGGAAATGTGAGCACGGAGTTTCGCTCCTCCTCTTACTGGCTCCTGTGTATAATGCCCTCTTTCCAGTGGATTCCCTAGCTTTGCCCTTCATCAGCCTTTTGTGCCCCAGCAGTCTCTGGCCTGTTTCCACGTTTGTCCTTCTGCCTGGAGTTCAGTCCCCAGCACAAGCCCTGGCACATAACAGGCACTCTTTCTTATTCCTGCCCTAAGGTGGGCATCTTGTCTCCAACTCTTATAACAACATCTTTTGCCCTGGACTGTCATGGTCTGCCACCAAGCGCAACTTATGAGCCTTGGGAAGACTGTTACCTTGGGCTTGGCATCGAATGTAATCACACAGCCTGACTCACACATCAAGTGACCTAACTAGCTAGCTTTGTGACTTTTGAGGCTTGCTTGTTCTATCTGTGAAATGAGAATAAAAATCAAGCTCCTTAGAGATGAGTGTTTAATGAGCCCTTAGAGCATTCTAAGTGCTCAGGAAAAGTCTGCCCGCGGCTGCTTCCTATAACATCCTGCTGTCTNATTTTTTCACTGCTCCCAGTGTATTTCCCTGTTTATCACTACCACGTGAAGATGTGAGGGGAGAGAGGCCAAGCTTCAGATAGGGAAACTAAGGCTCATGGAAGTCTTGGTCATGCAGTTCTTGGAGACAGAACATGCACAGCAGCCAGGAAAAGTGGGCCCAGGCCTGCTACCTCACAAAGCCTGAACTCCAGCTGCTCACCCCCATTAGAACATTATCTGCCTGTGAAATCTGAGCCCAACCATCAACAAAATCTCTCAAAATCTGTCTACATTCAACAGACAAAAGGTATCCTTGGTGATAGAAATAAAAATGGTGGTTACTTTGGGGCATAGCAATTGGACGGGACAAAAGGTGGCCTCCTCGAGTGGCTGGTGATATTCTAGATCTTGATCTGGGTGACACAGGTGTCTACAGATTTTAACATGTATAGAGCCATACCTTTAAGAGCTGTCCATTCATCTTGTTTACAATCATATGCCAGTTTTTAAAAGGTTGTCTTCACACACTTTCTCCAGCTCTTCGCCTCTCTTTTCTACCCACTATGTTTGAGCTTGTTCCTCTCCCCATAAAAATGCCCTTGTCAGGGTCCTCAGAGACCTGCCAACTGTCCAGCAGTTTATGTTTTATTCTCACCTCCTC
The DNA here is from genome assembly GCA_006410875.1 of Neotragus pygmaeus. NCBI lineage: Eukaryota > Metazoa > Chordata > Mammalia > Artiodactyla > Bovidae > Neotragus > Neotragus pygmaeus. Next base: position 365,815 of record SJYV01031728.1, on the reverse strand, counting down.
GGCGAGCGTTTGATGCTTGCTCCCCTCGGCTCCGAAGTGCCCACGCTCTTAGTTTCCTCCTCCTCCCTCGCAGCTCCTGCTCAGCTCCTCTGCTGGTTCTTCCTCATCTTCCCTACCTCTACCCAGTGGCGTGTTCCAGGGTTTATCCTGTCCACTGCCATCCTCTGTCCACATGTCCACAAATGGGCATTTGATTTTCTTCTCCAAGACCACTCTTTTCCAGTCTTGCTTGGTTGATTCGTGCCAGTTCCATCCAATCAGTCGTTCAGCCCGTAAGTCTAGGAGTCATGCTTCTCTTTGTCTTCCCATACTCGTGTATCGGCAAGGCTTGATTTTAACTCCAAAACATACCTCAAAGTATGTTGAGGTATGTTTGCACTAGACCTACCCAGATCCAGGCCCTCCCTTCCCTTGATGGATGAGGCAGGAACCTCCACTCTTGACTAGAGAGTGGTTCTCCCAAAGCAACGATTATTTAAACAGCAGCCAGCCCAGGTCATTCCCTGCTCAAAAGCCCTCTAGGGCTCCCCACCACACCCAAAACAAAACCCTTTATTCCCTTCTAAAACGGCTAGGAGCCTGGTTTTGCTGACCTCTTCAGTCTTCCCCCCCTCCCCTCAACTACCACCATGGGAAATATCTAGGCCTTCCCTGGTATTTTCCTGTCTACTGACTTATCTAGTTTGTCTCCAGTTAGTCTGTGTCGTGGCTATCCCTAGCCACCTCAGGGAACGGGCTCTAATCCTTTGGTCAAAGAACCCTCTGCATTCACTCAGCCTGCCTGTAGTCCGGAATAGACAGGATGCGGGTGTTGGAAATCCCCACGAGAGGGCAGCCCTGCTTAGCTCGGCCGAGGCGAGAGACAAGGGAGTCGGAGGCTGGGCCTTGGCCGAGGCTCCTCCCTGGTGCTGCAGCGAGGTTCTGCGCTCCCTGAGTCCTCAGAGGGGCCGGACCCCTCCCATGACTTCCAGGGGCTGTGGAGGCCGGCTCCAGGAGCAGATTCAGTGGGTCAGACCACGAGTGGACCATAGCACTGCCGAACCCGACGATTGGGCCCGATCTACCCGCTCAAGGGCGCAGCCGCGGTACCCGTGCGCTCCTGGGACCCCTGCGGGAGGGACCACAACTTTCCCCTGGGAAAAAACGGGGAAACTGAGGCTACCGCAGGGGTGCGACTTGTTCTGGGAGTCAACTCAACGGCCCGGGACTACGGGGACTCCCGGGCCGGATCCCGCCAGGTTTCCAGCTACAGTCCCACCCTTCCCCGTAAGAGCTGCTTCTAAGGAGTGGGTAGTGGGCGTCAGGCTCGCCCACCCGGCAGGGCCCCGGGGGTGGAGCCACATCAGCCCCGCCCCGGCCCCATTGGCTGAGGCGCAAGGGGCGGGGCGGGGCCGCCAGATGTTGGGGCGGCGGCGGCGGCGGCGGCCGCAAGAGCTGGGGAGAGGGAGGAGCCGCAGAGCCCGGCGGAGGGCAAGGGCGCCGCTGGCCGGCCCGCCGGGCCCTCTCCGCACCGCTCTCGCTGGAGTTTGGAGAGGAACTGGCAGATCTGGAGGGGCCTGCGGCACGGACATGCACAGCGCTCGGCTTGACAGTTTCCTGGGCCAGCTGCGCTGGGAACTGGTGAGGCTTGGGGGCGGGCGTGGCTCGTGAGGACTTGTGTGGGGAGCTCGGCTGCCTTTCTACCCGAACGACACTCGGGTGGGGGGGAGCTGTCCTGAGTGCCCATCCAAGACAGGATGGGGGCGGGGCGGCGTAGATGGCCCAGATGGCCCGCGTCGGGTTTCGGATGATTGGGAGCTGCGCTGGGCATCAAGTAACAGCCGCCCAGCTGGCCGTGCTGCTGGCGCAACGGAGGAAGTTGTAGGGGAGAAACTTCTTGGGCAGAACATGGGGTTTTACGAAACTAAAAAGGTGGTGGCGCTACTATCGATGCCCCTCATTCCAGGCGGGCGTGTACCTCTTGTCTTCCTGGAAGGTGATCTTTTCTTCTCTGAAAAAGGCTGCGGGCTTTGGGGAGCTGAATCCCTCAAGAGGCACAGGATGCCCCCCCAGCCCTGAGCGAGACCTACTTCCCCATGCAGGCCCACAGCCCTGCCTCCCGCCCTGGTGGCGGGTACCAACTTGCCCGGCTCTGCGTGCTGCAGCCTGCCAGACTGCCACCAGGTCGGCCGATGGGAGCCACACGAGCCTCGTGTGCCAGTGCCCCGTGCCGACCCGGTGCCCGCTAGAGGCCTTGCTGCTGAGGCCTGCAGGCCTGCCCAGCCCTCCTGGGCCTTCTGTTTTGGAACTGGCCTGACCAGGCAGGCCGGAGTGACCAGCACTGCTCCTACCACTTCTGCCCTCTCTTCTTCCACAGCTGTGTGGCCGGGACACTGGCTCACCCCCAATGCCTGGTCCCCTTCCGCCACCCCCCAAACACCACCCAGGCGTGCGGCTCAAGCACCAGCTCAGGGCCTCAGATGCGTTGGAAGAGGACTCGGTCTGTGGTGTGGAGGAAGAGGACGACGAAGTAGGGGTGACAGGAGACAGGAGTGCAGCCTTGGGGGGCCCCAGGGAGCACGGCCTGGACTGGGACTCCGGCTTCTCGGAGGTATCGGGCAGCACATGGAGAGAGGAAGAGCTGCCCGTACCCCAGCACCCAGCACCCTCGGCATGGCCCGCCCGGAGACAGCGCCTCTCAACCAGTGGTGTCGCCCAGCCTGGCGGAGCACGCCTGGCCCGGGTACCACCTGTCCACCGACCACGACCCAAGTCCACCCCAGATGCCTGCCTGGAGCACTGGCGGGGGCTAGAAGCCGAGGACTGGACCACAGCCCTGCTGAGCAGGGGTCGTAGTCGCCAGCCCCTGGTGCTGGGGGACAATTGCTTTGCAGACTTGGTGCACAACTGGATGGAGCTGCCTGAGGCAGCGGGTGAGGGGGACAATGGGGGTGGGCCCCGTGCGCGTGCTCGGCCCCCCCAGTTCCTGCTGGGCCTCTCTGAGCAGCTGCGGCGCCAGCTGGCCAGGGCGCGCCGGGCAGCGCTGGCAGGAAAGCGACTGTCATGCCCACCTCGCCCAGAACCCGAACTACCTGCGGATGTCTCACGCTTTGCAGCCCTCATGAGTTGCCGCAGTCGGCAGCCCATCATTTGCAATGATGTTGTCAGCTACCTCTGACCCTGCCCTCCAGCCTGGGACAATAAAGGCCTTTCTCTGGACAATCCTGGTTCTGTACCCCGCGAGGCTCCAGGAGGCAGCACCAGCAAGGCACAACTCAGGCAGGCAAATCAAAAGAGCCTTTTCCCTCCCCTGCAGGGGTCCTTGTCATGCCTGTGTCACATGCCATGCGTCTGCTCCATCACCCGTCCTGTCCACTGAATACCTTCCTTCAACAAGTGTTTATTGAGTGTCTGCTGTGGGTTTGGGATGCAGGGCTCGGGACGCAGGGCCCGATGGAGCTGTGCGGTGGGGCTGCTGCCTTGTCACAGCTTGTAGTGCAAGCGTGGAAAGTTAGTGTCATATTCCTCGCCCTCGTAGCCAAGTTCCAATACCAGCACCCGCTGCCCAGGCACCTTCTTCACCAGCTCTGTCACCCTGGCGTGGGGGGAGGGGTGGGGAGATTGGATAGGTGAGTGGTGACAGAGGGTGTCCTGGCATGGGCTCCAGGGTGCTGGGGGGCCAGAAGGAGCCCAAGCCAGGAGCATGAGCAACCCAAGACAGGAAACATCTGAAAACTATTTTAGGAGCGGCTGGCGGGGCGAGCAGGAGGCAGGAAGCTGTGAGTCCCCTAGGAGTGGGCCGTGAAAGGGGAGCTGAGGAGGGTGTGGAGGAGCTGGTGGGGCTGGCCAAGCAGGCAGCTCCTAGAGGCCCCTCCTAGAGGGCTCCTGGCCCTCACCCCACCCCCAGCCCGTTTGCTGGCTCCATTTGGCAAAAGAAAACTTCAGGAAGGTGTGAGGGGCCCAAATGGGGTTGGGAAGAGGAGAGGCTGCGCAGCCCTCACCTCCAACCTCCAGGGCCTGGTTAAAGCCAGGCGCGGGCTCACCTGCGGGACAGGTGCCGGGCCTGTTTTTCCTCAGACCATCCTGCTGAGTAGAGCTGGGCCGACCCATGCAGGAGCATCGTCACCCTCAGTCCTTGCAGTTCCTAGAGAGAGACGGGTCAGGGGCCAGCAGGGCCAGGCCTGGGAGCAGGGCAGAACTGGGGCACACCTGGATGTGGGCCAGCAATGACTCCAGGGTCCTCTCGGGCTGCCCAGCAGGCACTTCCAGGCGGTCCCAACAGGTCCACTTCAGGTGATGGAACTGGGGGGTGACAGTGGGGAGGAGTGAGAAGCTTCTTACACATACATACCCTCTCCCTGCCCCAGTTGCCAATAGCTTATGGCCCCTTTCCTAGGGAAGGGCCTGGACTAGAGGCAGGAAGCAGAAGCCAGGGGGTGGGGATGGAACGTGGGATCTGGGCCCAGAATCTCAACACCCTCTCGGCCTGTGCTGGGACAGGAAATGGGGCTGTGGGGCCCCCCGCACAGGGAAACAGGCGATCCATCACACAGGCTGATTGTGTGTGTGTGTGTGTGTGTGTGTGTGTGTGTGTTGGAGGGGGGGCAATGCTTCCTGAGGAAGCGAGGAAGCAGGAGCAGGGCTGCTGCAATCTCTGATAAAGCTGCCTGTTCCTCAAATGTAAGGCTGGAAGAGAGGGTGGGGGGCGGGTACATCCGGTCCCCTAATCCTTTACCACCAGGGCCTTGGACTTTCTCATAGACACATGGGTGAGGGGCACAGTGACTTCAGCGGGGACACAGTCCACAGAGGACTCTCTTCCTGTCCCTTTGTTCCTTGTTTCTTGAGTCTTGGGGTTCTGGTACCCAGAGTTGAGGGCATAAGGGTGGCAGGCAGCCAGGGACCAAGACTAGAGGGGTTCTGCCAGCTCCCCAGAAAACAGTGAGGTCAAGCTGAGACAGGACCAGAAGTGATGTGGGGGACCCTTCTCCTCCCTTCCCCCTCCTCCATGGACAAAGGCGGCTTGTGTTCTAGCTAGAGGAGGGGCCCTCACAAAAGGGCTCTGTGTGCTGTGCCCTGAGGGACCCCAGGGCTGCTCAGCCTAATGACCTCTCCCCTCTGCCCTGGTGAGAGAATTCTCTCCAGACCCTCTCCTGTGTCCCCAAAGAAATGCCAACTTTTGCAGAGCCTGGGCACACAGCCGGGGCATTCACAGCCCAACACTTGAAGGAATACATATGCACACAAGCCCACACGTGTACTCACAGCAAAGCCATGCAGGCCCACATTGTGAAAGGGCCCTGCAGCGTCCCCTGGCACACAGATGTGCAAGCATGCTCCCTCCATGGCCACACACCACGGGGCCAGGGATGCCCAGACAGGGATGCACACCCTGTGACAGGGTTGCGAACCCCAAAACCATGCTGGTGAGCTCAGTGCCCTTTAACTCAGTTGAGGGGGACAGGTGAGGAGCCCCATGCCTGGCAGCCTGACGTTAGGCTCTGTTTAGGGCTTGGGCCCTAGTCCCCCCTCCCCCTCAGGGAAGGCGGGGATGGTGGGGGATGGATGTCTGGCTCCACTAATGAGTTAAAGCTGCAGCTCCCCCAGACCAGGAGGGTTGGGGGTTGGGGGTGGCTGACGGCTGCTTCCTGTGTCTGACAGGTCCCAGCCTGGCTGTGCAGCAGGGAGGCGGCTGAAGGAAGTCTTGAGGACTCCCCCAGAGTCTGTGTCCCACAAGAGCCTTAAGCTGGAGTAGGGCCTGTTTGGGTAGGTGCAGGGAAAATTCAGGTCTGGTACAGGTGGGGTGTCCAGGGCTCACCTTCTGGATGTCTGGGGCCTTAGGTACCCAGCGGCTAAAGTAGTTTTCAGCCAGGTGCAGATAGCTGTGGCGAAAGGCATGGCGGGGCCGTGGTCCGCCCACCACCTTGTACAGCTCCAAGCCCACCAGGCCAGCCACAGCCGCTGTAGTGGTGACAACGGCTGGGATAATCCGGCCCACAATTCGCTTGGTCTGCCAAGGACAGGAGATCTGATCTGGGCCCAAGGCCTAAGCCTAGGGTTTGACCCACCACCTCCAGGCCTGAGCCCCAAGGGGCAAGTTACCTCGGCGTGGCTGGCCACTGGGATCCCATAGTTCTGAGCTCTCAGGCTGGCCGCTGCCACCACAAAATCCACGTGGAAGTTGCTGTCATTGTCCTATGAGACCCAAGGCACAGTCGTATGAACACTGTCCCAGTGCCCCGAACCTGTGCTGCTGCACAGGTCTTCACACGATGCTGTGGGGTGGAGGCTCACATCGCCCCACTTAACAGGTAGGGAGACGGAGGCTCAGGGAAGCTGAGCTGCTTCTGGGCTCCTTCAGGGAGGAAAACTCAGGCCCAGAGACTTCAAAACTACCTACTTAGCTCTTGACCTTTCCCATCAACCTCTCTGGCCCAGCCCTTCACTCCCACTTGGGCTCCGACCTTCTCGAATGTCAAGGGTTCAAGGGGAGGACCCTTGCTCCAGGTCTTCAGGTCTTCATGCAGTTGCTTACAGCCTGTTGGGAGGAGGAGGGTTGAAACAGTCCTTAGCCCCCAAGTCCTGTGCTCTTCTTGAGCCTGACTGCCTGTCCTTGGTCCCTGCCAAGTCTACCACTTACCACTTTCAGGGAGACCCCTCAATAGATGGTGCAATCTCTTCTCTGGCAGCCCTAGCCCTCACGTATGTGTGCCTGCACACACACACGCACACCTACGTGACCCTGTCCTCATCTGGGGGGCCACAGCTAGTTGCTCCCCAGGGCCCAGTGGTTTGTGGGGTTTTTTTCCTTTGCTGAGAGTTGGCCAAGGGAATGGGGTGGGGAGGATGGTAAAGAGGAGGGAGAGGACCTACTCTGGGACCAGGGGATGAACTCAAGGCTAGAGAGAAGCAAGGTCAGAGGGCCTAATAGGTTGCGATTTGGCTTCAGGGGCCCCAGACGTATCTTCTTTCTGCAGCACAGGCTGAGGAAGCTCAGGCCTTTGGATGGCAGCATAGAGGGGTCAGAACTGGGGACCTCACCAAACTCACCAGAAGGCGAATCCAGCTCCAGCTCACTAGCAAAAACGCGGTCCAGGTTCTGGGGGTCAGGCAGTGGCAGCAAATTCAGTAGTCCCCTGAGTGCAGTCTGGTCCTGTGAGCCAGGCAGCCCATGCATCTGGGCATACAGGTTGGCAGCAGCCAGCACGTAAAGGAGGTGCGTATCCTGCAACGAGACCCAGAGCAGGGGCGGCTGCATGGGCCTGAGTGAGCGTGTGTGGGTACATGGGGTGGGGGTCAGCGCCCACCTGAAGATCTGTTGGAGAGCCTGCCTCTGTCTCCCATGTGGACACCCACATGTGCACAGACATGGCTGTCTCCCTCTCAGCGTCTTGGCATCGCTACGAAACACAGAGGTGCCCACCTCTGCCCTGAGGGGCCACATTCCATCTCAGGGATGCCAAGGGACCCCACTCACTTGGCTGGCATCAAACTCCAAGGGCTGGGGACACTGTCTGGGACCCGACCAGAATGGAGTTCCATCCTCCTGCACCTAGGGAAACACAGAGGCTGCTGGGCTCAGTCCGGTTGCCCCCGAGCCCTCAGCCTCCTGACCCCCAGCCACCCACTTTGTCAGGTGGGTAGGTCCTCAGCAGCTGTGTGATGCCATAATGGAAGCGGAGCTGCCAGTGGCCAAGGGCCCACAGCACGCAGTCTCGCCAGGTCTGCGGACGCTCTGTCAGGACACCCCGCATTGTCTGCAGCAGGGGCTGCTTCTGTGACTTAACCAAGTCTTCTGGAGATGAGAGTGCTCTGCGGACAGTGGGGAAAGCTTGAGGCTAAGCCCTGAGGCTCTTGGTGTTAGGGACCCTGGACTCCCATTCGCCCTTGTCGGGGGTCTTACTGTGGGTGGCTGTTGATGGTCTTGGCAGACTCACAGAAAAGGTCGTCGAACTCAGCCTTGGCCCACTGTGGGGGAGGGAGGAGCCATGAGGTGGCAGTTAGGAAAGGGGTCTGGGGCAGAGGACTGAGCCAGGCAGGTAGGAGTCTCCGGGGTGCCTCCCACCTGCACGGTGTGCTTGGTTGTGGCAGGAATGTACCGCACGGTGCAGACAGGGTCGGGGGCATCTTCAGAAGCTGCATCAGAGGGGGCTTTGTAGTTCTCAGTCACATGTGGTATGAACACACCAGCGCTACCCCGGGTGCCCGTGGTGCCCGCTTCCAGCAGTGGTTTCAGAAAGTGAGTGCAGCGAGCAGCTACGTAGTCCCCTGGCAAGGGAGGCGGAGGGTCAGAAGTGGGGCTGGCACAGCCTCAGACAAGAGTGAGTTCTGAGGCTGGGCACTCACGGGCCTCGAAAGTGTCCAGGGCAGCAGCCACGCCATCCACACTGGAGAAGAAGTCGTCCCCAAAGATGTCCTCTGTAGTGGGATCCAGCTGGAGGTTGAGTGGGGTAACCTGCAAGTCTGCATTCAGGTGGCGAGTGGCCTCTGCAGCCACCTTTGCCTTTTGCCTCTGAGAAGAAAGCAGGAAGATGTTGGGGGTCGGGGGAGAGGGGTACTGTGGGAGGACAGTCTAGGACGTGGCTGTGGGGAAGGGTTGGCACTCACGTGAATGTCCTGGGACCTGAAGAGGAACTGCCGGCTGAGGTTAGAGAGCTCCACATGGTCCATGTCGGCAACGGTCACGCACCCACTGCCCCCGGCTCCCAGGCCCATCAGGGCAAAGCCTTTGAGCAGCTCGCAGCCGACAGCGCCAGCACCCACCTGCCGGCAGGCAGGAGCAACCTTAGCCAGAAGGCCAGGCCTCACCCCTCCGCACACTCCCGACCTCACCACGTGGCTCACCAGGAGGTAGCGCTGGTGGCTCAGCTTCTCCTGAAAATCGGCCCCAAACACTGCGGTTTGCCCATCATAGCGGCAGCATCTCTAGGGAACACAGTCAGGGCTCGGCAAAACCGCCGGCCTGTGCTGGGTCTCCCTCTCACTCCCAGTTTTCCAGGTCAGGACCTCAGGACTATTCTTGTTTCTCCCTGTGTCCTGAGCTTAGCTAAGGCTTGCACCCTACCGCGGGTTCTCACCGGTGCACAGTCCTCAGGGTTGGGAAAGCGGTCCCCATCTTCCGGAAGGCAATCCAGGGCATCGAAGTACAGCCACTGGTCCAGGGGCATAAACTTGCCAGAAACCGCCTGTAAGTCAGAGCTTTAGTCTGGGGACTCTTGGCACCTCCTAATCCCCTGAGATCCTGGCTGAGGGCTGCACTCAGGTTGATGAAGCTCCTAAGGCTGCTGTCTAGTGCTAGGCACCCTGTGGCACCCACAGTGGCATGCACAGTGACCTCTGCACCCTTCCCAGCCCCGCGCTGTCTCTGCCTGTGCCCACCTTCAGCACTTCCTGGGCAGCCGCAGCACCCAGCACAGCTGCCATGGGGCTCAAGCCACCAGCGCTGCTCAGGGCAACTGTCCGCACCAGAGCCTCATCCAGCTGCTCTTCCAGAGGCTCTCCTTCTGTCCCCTTCAGTGGCCCCATGGCCTGGGCCAGGTCCACCACCATCTCTGCGTCAACCTAGCGGGTAGAATTCTGTTAAAGCAGACCCACCCTGAGCTCCACCCCACATTTGAATCCTTCAGGCAGCCATCCCCCCTGTTCCACAGAAGAGGAAGCAGAAGCCTGAGTGGGAAGGCCCCACTAGGCGATGCCTGGTGCCAGACAATGGCCCTGGAGGCCCCCCCAACCTGGGAGCAGCTGCCAGGCCAGATCTGAGGGGTGAGGAGTGCCATGAGTCCCCAGGCTTTGTGCTTGGCCCCTTCATGAACTCAGCCTCTGGTCTAGGGCTTCCCGGCTGGCTCAGACGGTAAAGAACCTGCCTGCAATGCAGGAGACCTGGGTTTGATCCCTGGAGGGCAGGGCAACCCACTCCAGGATTCTGGCCTGGAGAATCCCTATGGACACAGGAGCCTGGCAGGCTACAGTCCATGGGGTCACAAAGAGTCACGACTGAGCAACTTCGAACAGCTGGTCTAGAGATAAGTGTTTATTTATCAGCTCCTCACAGCCCATCGTGTCTTCTTTATATCAGTGGGACACTGCTTCTGGATTCAAACTTGGATCCGTAAGATAGTCACTGTCACCTCCTGGTAGGTGAGGCCCCATTAAGACAGACGCTAGGGAGAGGGGCATCGGGACCACTCACAGGATCCCAAGGCTTGGGAGGGCGGCCATGAAGCTGCTGGAACTTGTGCAGTGCGCGGAAGGACTGATGCAGGCAGCGGGCACGGTGAACTTCCTGGGGACTCTGGGCCACCACACGGGGCTGAAGAAGGGCTGCATCCAAGGGTTCCTTCAGGGGGCACTCAGTTTAGGGTCAGATCCAGAACCCTGTGGGCCCCTCGAGACACCCAGCCCCAGATGACCTTGCACTCACGTGGCTGACAGTCTTGGCTCTCTTGACCTCAGTGACAGCCCCGCCACGTAAGTAACGAGAGAAAGCTGTTGTGTCTCCAATCTCCAAGGTCCCGTCCTCTGGGGAAGATTGAGCCTAGTCAGCATGACCTCTGAACCTGAGTGGCTCCCCACAGCCCATCCTGTCTTGCCTCAGCATTCTCAAGGTGGGACTTCCCCGGTGGTCCAGTTAGTTACGAATCCGCCTGGTGATGCAGGGGATGTAGACTCAATCCCTGGTCAGGAAGTAAGATCCCAAATGCCACGGAGCAACTAAGGCTGGAGGCCACAGCTAGAGCCACGGAAGACCCCACACGCTGCCACTAAGACCCGAGACAGCCAAACCAATAATCAAAACAAAATGAAATTCTCAATGTGGCTCTGCCCTGAGGAAGGTAGAGAGAGACCTTATCTCCGAAAACCAGGCTGTGTCCACTCCCACAGGGGCCTGGGCGCTGGGCCTGGGTGCTGGGCCTGGAGTGGGGTTGACTTACCCCGCACACGGAGAGGCCGAGGATCACAGCCGTTGAGCTCCACCATGCCCTCAATGCCTGAGAAAGTCACCCAATCCCCTGTGTGGAAGTGGTGGGCATCAGCCTCTTCTCTCAGAGTGAGAATGCCAGGGGACCCCTGTGATGAGAGGCAGCCTGCTCAGGGGGGCCTAGCCCTGCCTTTCACAGGCTCCTTAGTAGGGGTGGTGCCCGCCACCCCAGCACCCACCTGGGAGATGTGCTGGACGGCGGCCATCAGGGGTTCCGCCTCCGTGGGGTCCTGCACAGTGAAGTTCTTACCGAAGTCACAGAACAACTGCCTGTGGCGGGGTGGCAGGGGTCACTGAGCTGACTCAGTGTTTAACCGCCACGTTTGTGGCGAAGGGCAACAGGCACTAGGGCAAGCCCCGAGGAATTGGGGGGAAAAGTGTTGGGAGAGGCTTGGAGTTTGAAAGATGTACTGAGCAAGTCTGGAGGCTGGGGTAGAGGAAGCAGACAAATGGGACTGGGAACTGTGATCAAGAGGGGAAAGTGGGGACAGCCCCGGGGTTGGGTGGAGGGGCTCTGGAGCAAGCCTGGAACTGGGGTCACTCGCTGCCTGTGACATGGCAGGCTGGGCGAGCCATCTCACCCCACGAGGCCTCGGGTGTCCGCCACCAGGAAGCAGACTCCATGCTTGTGGCACCAAGTGCCCACTCTCAGCTGCTCCTCCAGCCTTGAGGCGGTCAGCACCACCACCTGAGTGGACCTCATGAGATCAGTAGGGCCAGAATCACTTCGAGCCCACCCTGCTGCTAAGGGCTGGGGGTGGGGGAGGTTGGCCTGGAGAGCAGGGCTGGGAGGGCACCTGGAAATCCAGCAGCAGGTCCTCGGTGATGTCGCCTGTGTAGACGCACACCTTAACGGCTCCATTGAGCTCAGCCAGAGGTTTTTGAGAGGCCTCAGCCCTGCTCCTTCCCAAGTCCTGCTCTGAGAGCAGAAACTAAAGAGATGCCCAGACTGGCTTTAGCAGGAGTTTTTTTCTTGGGCCCCACCCCTACCCTGGTCTGGAAACCCAAAGTCCCCCCAGGAGCCTCACCTGGGCAGCCAGGTCAGACCAGCAAGTAGGATGGGGATCATGGAGAGTGAGGCTGCCCACACCCATCAGGACCAAGTTTTTGGCCACCTCAGCCCCCAGGCCCTGCAGGCCAGACAGCAGCACCTTGGCTCCCTGAATTCTCTGCATGGCCGGCAAGCCCAGCACATACCTGTGGGCAGGAAGAAAGAGGGCAGGCAATTGGCAATAAGGGGTTAGGCTACCCTGCTCTCCTCCCCACCTTGAGCCTCACAGCTGCCGCGAGTATAGCTCCATATCCAGCGACTTGGAGGTCTCCAGGGTATCCATCCTGAGGCTCGGGGTTGCAGGGCTTGTAGACAGGAGGCAGTGCCAGCAGGAGCCAGTGCCCAGCAGTGGCCAGTGCAAACAGGAGCTAAGGCTCAGAAATGAAAGATGCAGCTGGCAGCTTTCTTCCTGGTTCCTCTGTCATTTCGGGTAAAGCAAAAGTGAAAGTGAAACTGAACGGGCTCGTGGTCCTGCCTCCAGCCGATCCTGCACAGCCTGGCTTGGCAGACTTCTGGCAGCCCCAGGGCACTGGCAAGTGGGGAGAGAATTCCTGGATCTGTTTCTCTCTGGGAGAGCAGGTATTTTTCTCTTAAGGAAGAAAGAGGGCAGGGCCATGGGAGGGATCCCTGTGGTCTCCTGTAGCTCCCTAAATGTCCTAAACTGCAAGCTCCTAGTCCCTTCAGGGGTCCCTGTCTGAATGGGCTTCCTGCCCAGACGACTGGTGGGCTTCCTGCCCAGAGGACTGGTGGGGACGCCCTTGTCCTGAGGGCTCACCTGGCCTCCTGTCCACACACAGAGACTTAGAGACCCTAGAGGGCAGAGCTGACCCCATCCCAGAGGCTGAGAGAGCTCATGGGTTACGCTGCGCATATCCAGGGCTCACCCTAGACTTGGGGAGCAGCCTAGCACTGTTGGGAGTGCCTGCTCCTCTGGGATCAGGGATTTCCCTCTGCCCAGTGCACAGCCGGGACAGTTGGCAGCCCCAGGCGGCCAGTCAGGATCTCTCACTGATGCGTCGTCCCAGGACTCAAAGAGGGTTGTCAGTCTCTGAGTGCCAGCCCTGTGTGGAAGACTAGGGGCAGCTATGATCATGTGTCCTTTATATTTTAAAATAATTATAGATTCAGAGGAAATTGCGAAAAATAGAAAAGAGGGGCCACCCTCCCCACCGAGGTCGCCTTCTGCCTTCATAGGAACCCAGGGCCCATTCTCTAGAGGATGGACCACAGTTCCCCACGAAACTCCCCAATAGTTAAACCAAGTGCTATCAAAAATTCTTAAAAAAAAAAAAAAATTAAGGTAAAACCTATACATCATTAAAATAACCATTTTAAAGTATACAATTTAGTGGGATTTAGTGTATTGACAATGTTGTGCAATCACCATCTCTCTCTAGTTTCAAAACCTCATCACCCACCGAAAGACCCAACTACCTTGGATAATTGCTATACACCCCCATTCTATCACCTGGCAAACATACATGCTTTCTGTCACTAGGGATTTGCCTATTCTGTATATTTTATATAAAAGGAATCGTACAAAATATGACCTTTGGTATCTGTTTTCACTTACAATCTTTTTGAGGGTAATCCAAATTGTAACATGTCTCAGGACATCATTCCTTTTTGTGGCTGAATAATATTCTATGAGAGGCACATATCACAATTTGTTACTCAGCAACCGTTTATACAGACAATGGAATTCTCCAGGCCAGAATACTGGCGTGGGTAGCCATTTCCTTCTCCAGCGGATCTTCCCAACCCGGGGATCAACCCCAGGTCTCCCACATTGCAGGCGGATTCTTTACCAGCTGAGCTACCAGGGAAGACATTATCCAGTCACTGGCTGACATGTGAATTGTTAACACTTTTGGAATATTATGAATAGTGCTACATGGTCATTCTTGAACAAGTATTTGAGCACCTGTTTTCTATTTCTTTGGGTATATACCTAGGAGTAGCGTTGTTGGGTCATATGGCAATATGTTTAAGTTTTTGACAGACCAACAAACTCTTTTCTATCAGCAATGTATGTAAGTTTTTATTTTTCTACAACATGGTCCAACTGGTTTTTCCTTTTTTTGAAAATTATACCCATCCTAGTGGGTGTAAAGTGGTAGGCAATTCTGGGGTTTTTTCATTCAATAAACATTTATTGGATGTGTCATATGTACTAGGTACAGAAACCAGGGCCAGATTCTGAAGTAAGTGGTGTCTTCAATAGATACCAAAAGACATTTGATGACATTCAATAACCAGTCCTGATTTTTTTTTTCACTCTCATTAAAATAGATGGATTTTAAAATTGTGGTTTTAACCATTTTCATTTTTAATGTTTGTTTACATTTTGGCCACACCACGTGGCATGCAAGAACTTAGTTCCCTGACCAGAGATCGGACCCGTGCCCTCTACAGTGGGAGCACGGAGTATTAACCACTGGACCGCCTGGTTTGAATCATTTTTAAATATGTACAATTCAGTGGCATGAAGTACATTCACGGTGTTGTGTAACCACAAAACTATTTCCACAACTTTAGCCCAAGGAGAAACACTGTACCCTTTAAAAAATAACTCATCCATCTTCCATCCCGATTCCTAGCAGCTTCTATTGTACTTTGTCTCCAGGACTTTGCCTACTGAAGATAATGAATATAGGAGGAATCATAAAATATTTGCCCTTTTCTGTCTGGTTTCTTTCACTTAGCATATCTTTACAACATTCATCCAGGTTGTAGCATGTACCAGAATTTTGGTCCTTTTTTTTTTTATTGTGAGAAAATATACATAAGATGAAATTTAATGTTTTAAAATATACAGTCCAGTAGCATTACAGACATGCACGTTGTACCAACACCACCATCCATGTCCAGAATTTCAACTTCTCAAACTGAACTCGCAACCCATTAGACAGTAACTTTCCTTTCCCTCCCTCGCATCCTTGGCAATAACCATTCTACCTTCTGTCTCTGTAACTCTGACTACTCTTGGTATCTCATACACATGGAATCCTACAGAATTTATCCCTTGCCCCTGGATTATTGCACGTAGCTTAGTGTCTTCAAGATTCACTTACATTGTAGCATGTTTCAGAATTTTTTTTTTTAAGGCTAAATAATGTTCCATTGTACGTACAGACCTAGATCTTTGTAGTTTTCCCTCAGAGGTCTTGTACATATTTTGTTAGATTTATACCTAAATATTTTGTTTCCTTTCTTCTTCTTTCTTGGTGCTAATGTTAAATGGTACTGGGTTTTTAACGTTATTATTTTTTCTTCTTTTTGTTTCTCGGTTTTTAATTCTAATTGATTACTGATCTATAAGAAAGCTATTAGCCAGGCACTACACCCTTAATTTGATGCTGCACTTCCCCTCCCTAACCATCCTTGGCTCAAGGCAGCACCAAAGGAGAGCAACTCCCATAACCAAGAGCATCACGCCCCCCCAGAAGCCCCAGGCTCCCACACACCTGCAGGGGAGCAGACAGGCACTCTCAGTCTGAAGCAATCTCTCTTGTGCCAGGTTCATGCTGAAATGTGCAGAAACAGGTGAACACCCACCCAGTAACGAGAGAGGGAAGTTTAGGGGTCCTCACCTAACATGCTTAGATGCTCAGTTGTGTCCGATTCTTTACGACCCCATGGACTGTAGCCCACCAGACTCCTCTGTCCATGGAATTTTCCAGGCAAGGATACTGGAGTGGGTTGCCATTTCCTTCTCCAGGGGATTTTCCTGACCCAGGATTGAACCTAGGTCTCCTGCCTGGCAAGGCAGATTCTTTACCAGCGGAGCCACTAGGGAAACCCAAGTCCTCACCCAAGTTGGGACTTAAAAGAGAAGTCATCTGGGAGAAAGTGCTCTTGAAGCCAAGCCGCGGAGACTAGCAATTTGGCTGGTAGAGTTGAAAGGTGAAGAAGGGGTTGTCACAGGTCACTTGTGCTTGCTGTGAGTTCCCTGTGTGTCTAGACCCTAGTTCACCCATTTGCTTTCCTGCTTATGGCCTTGCACTGAGCTCAGGTTACAGACTGTTGACAAAGCTAGGTGATAAATCGCTCTTGTTAGAGTCTCCCTGTGCCCTTTGAGAGGGCACATGCCTAAGGGTGGAATTTCTGGGTCTGGGTCTAGTTGAAGGTGCCCCCTTTAGAAAATCATGCAAGTCAGTTTTTCAAAGTGAGTGCAAATTTACCCTCCCAGAGCCAGGAAGAGAAGACTGCATCTTTTTTATTTCACATAGAAATCTCCCCCCTCCTCTCCCTACCACCATTGACCATCTCCTGCCCTGCCTGGCCCAGGCCATGCCAACAACAAGTCAGAAGTAGGCAGAAGCCTGGGCAGGCCGAGGCGGCCTGAGAAGCCTCAAGACTTCGGTGCTTACAGTCAATAAAAGACCCCGGTCTGAGGACCAGAAGTAGCCCAGCCACATCTGATCATGGCTATAAACGGAAGTCTGCAACAAGGGGCAAGCCCTGCCGGCAGGAACACGGAGCTGATCACGTCAGTCCCCACAGGGAGACCCAGTATGATGGAGGTGGGGCAGAGTGTGTGCAGGAAAAGTAGGTTTCTGGGCCCCACTTTCACCCCCATCTTCTTATTTATCCTTGTCCACTGGGTTGGTCCTAGAAGAGGGGCCATGCTTGCCAAACCCTCTGCCAAGCCAGTCACCAGTCCTTGGCCTGTAAGTCAGACGCATGTATCTGGCCACTGATCAGACTCACTGTTTTCACTACCACAGGAAATTGTCCAGCGTGGCCTGGGAGGGGGTGGGTGCTGTCCTGGCCCCCAGTTTCTGCCTAGCCTTGCCCTTGAGCTTTGGTTTAACTGGCAGTGGGCGGATCATAGTTGTGTCGGTCTAAAGGAAATGTCAAGGAAGAGGCCTACAGAGAGGACTGGAACGCAGGGCTCAGCCTTGGGGGTGGGCAGCGCTGCTACGCGGGGCAAGGTCTGGCTCTGCCCACCTGGGACTGCAGCCACCAGTAAGCTGGGGCCTGGGGGTACAGGTGAGGGATGATGTGGGCACCATAGCTTAGCTCAGCCCAACACCACAAAATAAGGATACGGGCTGGATGAATTTTGTTCGGCCTCCAAGTCCATCAAAGCCAATCCTTACCTAAAGCAGAAGGAAGAAGTGAGTGGGCTGGCCTAATGGGCTAGGGCCACCCAGCCCCACCTGTAAGAAGGCAGACACTTTTCCCTTGTGGGAAACCACACTCACTGCATCTGTGCTGCGGCAGGGCTCTGCCCTGACCCTCTTGGTCTGTTTCTGGCCCAGGAGAGCATTCCGGATGAAGACGGGGAACGCGCTAGCCAGCTCCTCATCAGGCTCCCCCAGACAGCGCTGGCCCCCCAGCGAGAGCTGGGACTCCTGCAGAGGGGACCCCAGAGCCAGGCTCGATGAGCCAGGTGGCAGCAAAGAGGAGGGTGGGAGGCATGTGGGAGCAGGATCAGGATCTCCGGTGCCTCATCCGGAGGCAGGAAGGACAGGCAGTAGGGTTTCCAGGGCCCTCCAGGAGTGAGAGGGCTCTGGCAAGACCCTGACCTCTCAGAAGACCAGCTTCATACTCAGTCCTGGCCAAGGATGAAGGGTGGCTGTCTAAACTTCTTCAGGGGCCTTACCTGCCTGGAGCCTTTGGGCATCTTCTTGGGAACGTCCTGAGCAGGAGAACTGCAAGAGAGAGATGTGAGGATTAATGAGACAAGAAAGGCTTTGTATAGAGTGAGTACTCAGGCGAGGGAAGAAGTGGCTGGAACCAGATTCATGTCCAAACCCAGGTGACCCTCAGTGCCCCATCAGCCACTCAGAGCTATTAGCACAGGACCTGCAAAGATCTCTTAGCCATCCTCCCTCCAGGCTGTGGAAGGGCCGGGGACTACCACTTACTGTGCCTTCTCAGGGAAGAGCCTCTTGGCAGGGCCATGCTGGGTGCTGGAGGGCTGGGATGGGGGAGTGTCCACATTAAAGGTGGCATTGAGGTCAATATCATCGCCAAAGGCTGGCCGGCGAAGCTTCAGGCCCACCATCTCCACAGGAGCTGGGCTATAAGGCACAGACAGTTTGGATACTCAAGATCACAGTGGCAACAGCCCCTCAAGCATAAGAGATGGATCAGCTCCAGGGGCCTGGAGCTCACACCTGGTTTAGAGCCATCCTTCAAGGAAACCCTAATCTCTCCAGAAAAAAGAGATTAGTCCTTGGCTTGGTCCTTCACACAGAAGTCTGGAGACATGCACGGAAGCAAGCAGAAACCCATAGAAAACCCAAATACACAAATGAAAAACGTTTTGTTCAAGAAGCCTCATTTCTCAGAGTGCACGCAAGGATCCTGTCAGAGGGGTGACCACAGGCTGAAGCAGATGGATGTTCCTTCTGGTGCTACTTATCATGGCCAGTGGACAGTATTAGAGACTGTCCAAACGACTTCCCTAGGGGGCTGGCACTTTCAGAGCCTGAATATGAGACATACATTCAAGTAGTGTTCCTAGAGACTTCCCTGGTGGTCCGGTGGTTGGGAATCCGCCGTGCAATGCAGGGAATGAGGGTTCGATGCCTGGTGAGGGAAGATCTCACGTGCCACAGCTGGGTGTGTACATCCTGGGGGGACCAGGGTGTACACAAGCCTCCAGAGCACCTCTGTGGCCCCTGGCACCCAATGGCATCTGAATATGAAGCAGTACCTGTGCAGAAGACAGTAAGCTCATTTCTGCCGAGGAGACTAGGGAAGCGAGTGCAGAGGACAGTGGACCCTTCAGCGTGGAGAAGAGCTGGGGGACACAGAGCAGGGGACTCGGAGCAGGGTCACACGGAGCAGGGAGACACGGACCAAGGGGACACAGAGTAGGGGGACTCGGAGCAGGGGACACAGAGCAGGGGGACACGGGGCAGGGGACACAGAGCAGGGGAACACGGGGCAGGGGACATAGAGCAGGGGGACACGGAGCAGGGGGACACGGAGCAGGGGAACACAGAACAGGGGCCACGGAGAAGGGGGACAAGGACCAGGGGGGCATGGAGAAGGACACGGAGCAGGGGGACTCGGAGCAGGGGACACGGAGCAGGGGG
>SJYV01031728.1:329168-345845 GCA_006410875.1 Neotragus pygmaeus | reverse complement strand
GAGCAGGGGGACACGGAGCAGGGGAACACAGAACAGGGGCCACGGAGAAGGGGGACAAGGACCAGGGGGGCATGGAGAAGGACACGGAGCAGGGGGACTCGGAGCAGGGGACACGGAGCAGGGGGACTCGGAGCAGGGGACACGGAGCAGGGGGATTCGGAGCAGGGGACACGGAGCAGGGGGACACGGAGCAGGGGGACATGGAGTGGGGGACATGGAGCAGGACACAGAGCAGTGAGGACACGGAGCAGGGGGACACAGAGCAGTAAGGCAAGGGGTGTCCTGCTGCGAGGGGCAGTGCGATTGGCCCGAAGCCTGAAGGTCCACCCCTCCCACAAGGCCAGCTCCATGAGGGCTGAGTGCAGAGGGTCCTGGGAGGTGTTTGGCAAGGGAGTGGTAGGATGCCCAGGGGATGCTATGCTGGGCGGATGGGAGGAGCAGAGGATGGGTCCCAAGGCTCACACAGAGGTGGTAGAAAGGGAAAGGGTCAGGGAGGCAGCTCCTAAGTTAGATGGGCAGGCTGCAAGCAAACGAGTGGATGCGCCGAAGAGGGACCATAGTGATTTTCCAACATTGAAAAGTAGCTCGACTAAAAGCGGCTGGTTCGCTGGGTTGTGTTTTCTGTCCGGACCACCAGCGGGCCAGCCAGGCCTGAGGGCCCTCTCAGCTGGCGGCTTCCGGGCAGCCACACAGGCAGGGACGGCCGTCCCTCGGCCTCTTGGCCCCCTCTGCTGGCAGCTGCGGCGTGCTGGTGCTGGGACCAGAGGAGAGTTCTTTTGGTGGGTGGTTTCAGGTTTGTTTCAGAACCCGGGGCAGGCGGGTATATCAGGTGAGCTGGTCCATGCACAGGATGCTCCTCTCCTTTCTCTGAGCATCCAGAGGTCCTTTCTGGCCTCTCTTTGTCAAAGCCCAGGGCCTGCCTCAAAGCTGCGTTCCAGCTCAGTCTTGGCTGCCACTCAGGCCAGAAGGCCCACAACCTTCAGGCCGACCTGGGCCACCTACCCCCGACAAAGCCAGAAAGGGTGAAGACACCCTTACCAGGGAGCTCCTCCAGCGTGGAGTCCCTGTTCCACCCCAGAGGGTCAACGAACCTCTCTAAAACGAGGCGGTTGATAGTTTCACTGTCTCCTGGTGGCAGCTTCAGGGTTTCCTGCAGTATCGTCAGCTTTTTTTTCAGGCTCTTCAGGAAGGAAAGAGAAGAAGAGTGTGAAAGAAAGGATGAGGCACCAAGTCCAGAGCGGCCACCACGGACGTGAGCAGTACACATGAAAGGCAAGCCCACTGGGACCAGAACAAGGCCTGAAAGTCAAACATCAGGCTCAGGAGGCCGGGACCACCTGACCTGAGAACCCCTCCTCCGGTGACCTCCTCCTCCTCCAGTGAACCCCCTCCTCCAGTGACCTCCTCCTCCGGTGACCTCAAGGATGCAGGTACAGGACAGATTGTGAGCAAGACTCCTGTGTTCTCTGTCCTCTGCTGAGGAGCCCAGGCTTCAGACCAAAGGCCAAGATTCCTGTCCTGACCCACCCTGAACCAGGAGGATACAGGGAGCCCAGAGCTGCGGCCACTAAATGATGCAGGGTTTGTGGGCAGAACTCACCCAGCCCACATCTTGGAGGACACATAAACCAGCCTTCCTTCCCACCTGCTCGTAGATGCTCCTCACCGCGATTTCCTTGTCAGCACTCTGTAAGTCCTTCTGAGACGACCTCAGCTCCAACTTGGCCTGGTCCAGTTCAGAGCAGACTGTCTGCAACTGCAAGAAAGTGTAAGGAGCGAAGGACGAACCCGGTGGGTGGCTGTGTGCCCCGCCCCTACCTGCTGCTACACTAGTTCGTGGGAGCCCAGACCCAGGAAGAGCAGGGGACACAGGGAAGACCCGAGCTCCATGGGGCTGGACCTTTGTCTTAGTCTGGCAGCGTTCATCTGGAGCAGTCCAGGGCTCCTCCCTACATCCATGCCCTGACATGCACCAGGCCCAGAAATAAAAGCAGCTGTGTTGACTGATTCAGGTTTCAAGAGGCCTTCTACAGGCAGTCAGTCCCTTGGTGGTCTAGTGATAAGAATTCTGGGTTTTCACTGCCACAGCCCAGGTTCAATCCCTGGTCAGGGAACAGAGGAACAAGGGGAATAAGCCAAATGGCAAAACACATGCACACACGCAATAAATAAATAAACAAACCACAAAGAAAAGAACAAGAGGCCTCCCACTCTAGGCCTGGAACAAAAAACAAGCCCCTGAAGCCATCACATTTGTGCCCCAGCCAGTTGAGAGGCACCAGAGAGCAGAGGGGAACAGAAGTGTGCAGGTGTTGGGGCTA
Organism: Neotragus pygmaeus; assembly: GCA_006410875.1. Lineage (NCBI taxonomy): Eukaryota > Metazoa > Chordata > Mammalia > Artiodactyla > Bovidae > Neotragus > Neotragus pygmaeus. Next base: position 343,524 of record SJYV01031728.1, on the reverse strand, counting down.
CAGTTGCGTGACCTGCCACCCTAAGCAGACAAGCCATGCAAGCCAGAGTCAGTGGCTAGCGAGGACCAGGGGCCAGTCTCTGTGAGTCATCCCAGAGCCCCAGGGCCTGGCCTGGGAGACACCCACACGCATGACCAAAGGATAGCCACCTCTCCCCTCACCCTCGGCTCCCCATTCAGTTACCTTGCTTCTGGAAGAAAACAAGTCCTTCTTCAGTTTGTCAGCTAGCTCCCCTGAGGCCTTCCGTGCCTCTTTTAGATTCTCGTACTCTCTACGAAGGGACCATGGACAAGAGATGTCAGCCCGGGACACCCCCTGGTCAGACTGAGTCGCCGCACCAAGCAAACACAAAGCCCAGCCCGAGCCCCCGGCCCTTCTCAGGCCCTTCTCATTCCAACTCTGACACCTGAGCCCAGCAGGGACAGACCGGCTGGCACTGCAGGGGGTCAAGCACCGCAGATGCTAAAGAGCTAGTGAATCTCTGTTTCCTGCCTGCTTGCAGGCACTGGAGATTTGAGAGGGTGTGCAGGAAACCCTGGCCCCACTAGGAGGCCCCCTACACCAGCTGGCTGCACACGAGGCATCGGGGATCCTTCATACCTGTCAGCCAAGTGGCCCCTTTTCTCCAACCCTACACCCATGGGAGTGAACACCTGAGCTAAGTTTTGGATGCAAGCCAGGCGGGGTCAGTAACCACGTGCTAATGGGGAACAGGCTCCAGATATCAAACTGGAGCATGGCGAGCTGTGCCAACCTCCTTATAAATAACACTTCTAATTCACATGCAATTCTCTCAATAATTCTGTGAGGCAGGTTATTATTATCTGTTCAGGAAGCTAAGGATCAGAGACGTTAAGAAACTGGCTCCTGGCCACACAGTAAGAGGTGGGATGTGGTTCAAACGAAGGCAGCAGGGCTCCAGAGCCTGCTCCTCACTGCCTGCTCTGCTTCACAAGAGACAGGCAACACGCGGAGGGGCATGGCTTGGGGGCCATGACTCAGCTTGGATACAGGGGCCAGAGTACCCACTTCTTGAGGGACACGCAGTACACAGCCAACTGCTCCACCGCGGACTGTCCCACACCCATGTCTCGGATCATCTCCTCCACCTCGGGCCGCTGGCTCTGGAGTAGGAGCTCGATTCTGAAAAACACCCGGCCCACGGCATTTAAAATCTGGAGGCTGATGGGTAGGTACCCAGTGCAGCTCTGCCTCCCTTTGCTGCCGTTGCTATGGAGACAGCCTGAGCTGCTAGATACTTTAGCAGGCGGCTCTGCCCAAAGAAAGGCCCCAGCGCAGAGCTTAGCACAGCTGCAGGGATGCTGCTGAGGCAGAAGAGGTGCTGACAGAGGGTCTCAGGTCAGGGATGCCCACGGAGAGGTTCTTGGGACAAAAGCCCTGCCAGGTTCCCATGAAAAGTGGAGGAGCCCGCAGGGGCTGAGTAAGGCCTGAGCTCCCCGTGGCCTATGGAGAGCTGAGCCATCCCCTGCTACAGCCCTGAGAGCTGTGCCCTGGGGGTGCAAGAGCATAGGGTGGGGCCCCGCTCTAAGCTCACCGCTCCATGTTCTTCATCTTGCTCCGGAGTCGGCGGGCCTCCTCCCGTGCTTGCTTGGCCTCATCCTGCTGCTGCTCCAAGTACTTCATCTGCTTCTGAAGAGCCAACGCACCCCAACATGTCTGTTGCTTGGCGGCTCCCAGGGGCCAAGGCTAAAGTTGCCGGGAGAACTCCACCCTAGAACTGTCTGCTTTTGAAAATACTAAGCATGTGCTCTAGCCCCAGGAGGTAAGGCTCCTGGGCCCCACTCTGACGTGTGCTTTTGCTGCTACGAGGCCCTGGACCAGCTGCTTTCTCAACCCCCTGGCTTGCTTCCGCCTGAGATACGTCTTACCATCAGCATAGCCCACTCTCAGCATTTAAAGGCCTGCTGGGGGCTGCCAGAGTCCAGGGACTGTGTAGGAAGCTGAAGAAGCCTGGAGCACAGATCCAGGCCATGCTATCCATCAGCTATGGACAGTTGCCAGGGTAGGACAGCTGCCCTCAGCACCTGGCCACTTCATCTCCGACCTGGGAACACCAACACACCCCTGTTCTGCGGCCAGGTGCTGGTCTGCTCCTTCCTTCCCATTGGCCAGGCCACATGATCCAATCCAGCCACCAAGCAGAGCCAGAAACGGCGAACACCCTGGGGCCCTATCCGTTCACCCGGATGGGTCCTTTTCCTTCTCAAAAGGCATCCGGCAATGACTGGCTCCTTCATATGAGGTCAGACTTTCAACTGTGGATTCGGATCAATCACCTCCTGCCCCTTGGAGAGCAAGAGGCTCACCAACCCAGGCTGATACAAAATTCATCTGGGTCTAGAGCTGCTTGCTCTGCAGGCTTTGATCTGCCCGGTCAGCTCAGCACAGCCAACTTCAAAGGCCCCCTGCTCCTCTCCGGGATGCTGTTTGATCTGGCTCCAGAGAGCAGCCCAGCCAAGGACAGGCACGCTAATGGAAGGTTCTTCAGGCTGGCTTTGTCAGTGGAGTACAAACCACTTTGGGAAACATGGCCTAGGCTTACTGGGGTCTTGGTTGAGCAGTCCTTCCCCGAAACACTGGGCAGGTCTCACCTCTCCAAACTAACTAGTACAACAACCACAGGTGCGGCAATATGACCCTTTTCTCATGGGCTGGGTGGGAGGCCTGGGGAAGATGGAATTTCCCTCCATTTTACAACTGTACAGACCACGGTATTGACCAAGGCAGACACAAAAGACAAGCCCACAGTGGTAAGCCCAGGAGGAAGACTGTATCTCCCCACCAACCTGTGCCCACAGGGGCTGGGGACCCACCTTGAGGGTGGAGCACAGCATCTCAGCCTTGTCCAAGGCCCTCTGCAGGGACTCCACAGTGGCGTTGCGCTCGTCCAGCGTGTCTCGCAGAGAGTCAATGATGAGCTGGCTGTCTCGTTTTTCCTTCTCTGCAGCAGGGATGGGGGTCAGAGGGAGAGGAGAGGCCTGTCTACTATGCACTATGAGAACCTGGGGACCTAGGCCCAAGCACCCCACCCCAGAGCCAGATGAGGAACAAGTCATGGGCCACAGGTCAGGCAGCCCGCTTATCTCTCTGGCAAGCACCAAACCAGGGATGCCCAGCCATTCTGGGGATGAGACCCTTTTTCTGCTGCTCAGAGTTACTGGATTAAAGATTTCACTGCTTCTTGATCCCACAGTCTAGTTAATTCATCATCCCAGAACTCAAGCACTAAAAAAGTCAAAGTGAAAGTCCCTCTGTCGTGTCCGACTCTTTGCGACCCCATGGACTATACAGTCCATGGAATTCTCCAGGCCAGAACCCTGGAGTGGGTAGCCTTTCCCTTCTCCAGGGAATCTTCCCAACCCAAGGATCGAACCCAGGTCTCTCACATTGCAGGCAGATTCTTTACCAGGTGAGCCACAAGGGAAGCCCAAGAACACTGGAGTGGGTAGCCTATCCCTCCTCCAAGGGATCTTCCCAACCCAGGAATCAAACTGGGGTCTCCTGCATTGCAGGTGGACTCTTTACCAACTGAGCTATGAGGGAAACCCTCAAGCAGGTTCCTACCAAATCTGTCAGTGGAATCCTCAACTACAATATTCTGACCTGTCAGGTAGACTCCTCCCAGCCTGGGTCCTAGGCAACCAGCCCCAGACAAAGAAGAGGCTCACCTCATCTGGGTGAATAGCATCGGTCACCCCCCTTTCCTTTCCTTTCCTACCGTCTCAAGAGCTGATAAGACTTGGATATACCAAACAGGGAGAGCCCCTGGATATGCCAGAAGGCTGAGGCCTTCCTCCCAGGCCTCAGTCCAGTACCCAAGTCAGGGGCTTCCCAAGGAACTCACCTTTCTGGGAAAGCAGGGCTCTGGTATTATCCAGTTCATTCTGCAAGGCAATACTCATAGTAAGCGGCAAGAAGGCATCACAGCTGGCCCCCACCCAGCCTCACATAAGGTCTGTGGGGAGCCCCAGGCGGGGACAATGAGGCCTATGGGCCCAGGGAAGCATGAACCTACTGCTCCTCAAGGCCAAGTGAGATCAATAAGGGAGACAGAAGCTTTGCTTTGTCTTTGAGTGTCTTTTTAAAAAGTCGATAAAATGCAGATAATCTCAGGTACAAGACCCTAGGACAGGAAAAGAGGCATAACAGGGGGCAAAATAAGTGGAGCCTGGCCTGCATGGTCGGTTTTATGGCATAAGCTCCCATCGCTTCCTCGGGCCTGTGCCCGTCCTGTCATTCCCTGGCATTAGCTAGACCCAGTGGGGACACAGAATTGGGATGGCCAAGCACCCTGGGCCACACTGCTCCCTCCACCCTGGGTCCTACTTGCTTCACGGTCTACCCCTCCCAGCCCTAAGCACTGAGTCCTGTGCACCAGGACTCTTCCAGCCCCAGAAACCAATAGGGTAGGGGAGCCAAGACAATTCTGCACCCCTAGATGAAACCTCACCTGCGCTAGGCTCTAACCAGACTGTTGTGAGGGTCAAACAAGCCTCCCCCAGCCCATAGGTATGTTCCACAGCCACTCCCACAGAACCACTGAGAGGCTGGAGCAGAAGAGAGCCCCACTCCCATTCAGGAGTCCCATGAACTCAACACCCTTGTGGGCAAGAGATGTACCTACTCCATAAGCAGGAAAACCAGGCTCAGTAGACCTGAAAGGCTTGGCCTAGGGTCCATGATGGTAGCTGGATGCAGAACAATCCTCATCCAGGTTACTCTTCCCAGGTCAATGCAGGACCTACATTATGACCAGTACAAGGCCGGGCCCCTGTTCGTGGCTAAGCTCCTGTTGTCAAACTTTCTACCCAGGACTTTGGGGCAGGAGCTGTTGGTGGCTGAGCTGGTTAACCAGGCTGGACATCTCAGCTGGAAGCCGTGGGTAGAGAAGGGCACACATGGGCTGCCTGAGAGCAGCTGCCAGCCCAACCTTTCCGCTAGTCCCTAGCACCTTCCACACCCAGGCAGGGTGCCTTCCAAGTCCTTGCTCCAAACTACTCAAGATTTTTTGCCTTCTTGTCTCCCAGATATGGCTTAGAAAATCAGAAAGAACTGAAGATGCCTTTGTTGCTTTTCTCACAAGGAGGACACGGCTTAAAACTGGGAGCAGTTACCATGACGATGAACACGTTAGCTTTAAGCACAAAAGCTCCACGTCTTGAAGCAGTGAGGTTCCAAGGACGTCACAGCCCCCCCGGGGGCCAGGGCCAAATGAATCCTAATCTGACAGATGCCCACAAAATTAACCCTCAGAGTCCAGGTTCACTTGCGAACCCCAATCCCAATTCCTTGAGAGGTTTCTGCCAATCCAATCCCTTTGTGCACGAAGCAAGCTAAATCTTAGGCTTGGAGGGGAAGCAGTAGAAGTGTGGGAGGGGGGAACCCACCCCTCCTCCCCTGCAGTGTGGGTTTCCATCCTGACTGCATATCTTGATTCCAGGGGCCCTCCCCTCCACTCCTGCTCTGGGAAAGACTCAGGCACCTGGATACACACCAAGCTGCCCAGGCAGTTGTGAGGCCGAGGCACAGGCAGGTTTGCGAACAGTGGGTTCCCATCCTCCTTGGCTGAGGACGGGAAAAGATGGTTGTACCTTCTTTGCAAGGTGAGGGGACTTCGAGGGACTCGTTCTAAACTATGGTCAGAACTGCTCTGAAATCCCAAGAGGAGGACTCACAGTCAAGTGGCTCCCTTCCTCCCTGACAGAGGACTTCTCCAATGACTGGAACATCATCAATTATTCTCTGCTCTCACTGTCCCAGCCTTGAATTCTCTATCAAGTCTCCCCTTCCAGAACCCATCTCCAGACTCTAGGTACCCTCTCGGAGTAGGAGCAGAAAGTGAACTCTCAGAGGGCCTGGGATTCAGCAGAATGAGACAAAGTCTGGGTACCTTTAAGAATTCTGCATCTAAGACATTCTCCTCCTCCTGGGCAAGGTCAAAGTAGAGCTTATTGATAATGGTTCTTTTGCCGACCTGAATGAAAGAACGAGACACAGTGTGACTGCATAGATGGGTCATGGGCAAGGAGGACAGGGGCATGCAGCCAAGCCCATCCACCGCCTAACCTTTCACGGCACATCCCTTGGAGGGAGGTGACCTCTGCAATCCTGTAGGTGTCCCAACCTGGCTACCACTAGTTACTGAGTCATGTCATTACAGATCCATGTGGTAACTGCTCAAAAGATACCCCAACTTTAGGTGCTGGGCATTGCAGAGGAAAGGCAGATAAGGAGACCAAATCTAGCCAGGTGAAGACTGGCCCAGGCAATGGGTCCATCTGCCAGCTCCCCTTGGGCAAAAGCAGGCCTCCTGCACCGTTTAAGAGCACAAGTGAGGCTCAACCCGCCTCAAACCAGATGCTCCAGACAGGTCAAAGACATTGCTTTGCTTCAGAGACCTCTCCTCATCCTTGCTCCCTGGCGAGGAGTGTCTTTAGCTGAGGAGTTTTTTCACCCCACCAACTTTACCTGGATTCGGCACTGCGGGCAGGTCCGACTTGGTGCTGTCTCAAACCACTGAATTAGGCTGGAATGAGAACAGAAAAACAGACTGGTTTTAGGGGAGACATACAGGCCAGGTAGCAACCCTGATTGTTATAGTGTCTGTCCTGCTCCTCTCTGACCCATCGCCTGCCCACTCAGGAGGGCAGCACTTCAGATAGTGATGGTATATCCCACAAGGCCAGACTAGTACAAGCAATCCAAACAACTGACCCCCCCTTTTTTTTTCTTGCCCTTGCTGGCTTGGACTTCTCTCCCCTGAGCTGTAATTTTATCAACTTTCTAGCCTTTGATTGGGGTTAGGGGCAATGGTCAAAGTCAGGGTCCCTCAGAGAAAGGAATTATAATACTCCAAAGGGGTAACTTTCAAAGTGAGGGTAAACTAGAGGTAGCAAGCAGAAGTAAACGTGAAACACAGCCCAGCTATGCACCATCGATCTGCCCTAAACGTTAAAATATTCTTCTACTAGGGCATTATCTGGTGGTCCAGTGGTAAAGGACTCTGTAGTTCCACTGCCTGGTTGGGGAACTAATATCCCACAAGCCAGGTAGTGCCATCAAAACAAAATCAAAATGTAGTAGACAATCTACTAGTTGGCCTACTTGTAGACAATCCCCCGCAGGGACCAGGGAAAAACAGTCCTTTGGGGAAGATGATACCATCTTTCTAGACTGCGACTTTTTTTTCTATAAATAATTTTTCAAATACATATAATACAAAGCTAACCACGCACAGTGAGGGAATACTACACAGCAACGAGAATGAATGAGTCTATAACTCAGAACAAATTATGGGTGAATTACATAAACGTAAGATTGAAGAAGAGAAGCCTGATACCAAAAAAAACCCAAAACCAGTAAATTGTGTTTAATTTCATTCACATAAAGTAAAAGGTAGGCAAAACTCATCTGTGTTGCTGGAAGTCAAGACGGTGGCTATCACGTGTGGAGGAAAGGCGGACTGGTGGGAGTAACTGGAAGACTGCACGGGGCCCTTGGGCTCTTTAATCCACAGAGACTGGTAAGAGGCCAGAGGAGAAATTCAGGCAACGCTTTCTTGCGACTGCACCAGGAGGGAGCAAAAACAAGCAACAGGTGTCCTTGCTTGCTCGCTGGGGAGAGGAGGGGAGTGAGGAGCGAGTTCCTCATATGAGGTCAGTGCAGAGGGGCGGATTGGCAGGCTGAGCCACAGGGTAGCTTAGGTGGCGGTGTGCCCACCCCTGTGGTGGTCCTGGGTGGAGGGATCCTGTACAGTACCCTGGATTTGCTCCAGGACCTCAGAAATGGCAGCTGGGTTTTGGCCTTTTTGTATCTTCTTGTTCATAGTTTGCGCAAGCTGAGCTCGCATGTAGTTACTTTTAGTCCCTTATAGTTTCTTTGTATTCTGTTGTTTGAGGAGGCATTTGTGTAGGTGCAAATGCAAGCATTCTGGAAGAGTGTCCAGGGTCCCAGTCTTTCTCAGCAGGAGGTTTCTAAAGTGCTGATGTCTAGTTTCTTGCTCTGAATTCTGGTTGCATAGGCGTGTTCAGTTTGCAAAAATTCTGCAAGCTATACTTTTCTTATATTTGTACTTTTATGTATTATACTATATTTCAATACAATGCTTGGTTTTAAAGTAAACAGTTACACAAGAGAAAGCACTGCATATTGTAAACCAGAACATAACCACAGAGGCTGCAGACACTGGAACTGTCACTCACCATGACAGACACACTATGCCGGATAAACAAAAATTAAGATCGAAAATATCAAAAGAGAATTTGAAAATAAAAGGTGACATATCAGAACTTCATACAAAATAAACAGAAATTCCAAAACTGAACAAATGGCCCAAATAAGAATTCAATGGAAGAATTTAATAGCAGTTTAGGCAGAGTTGAAAGATATAGTACATTGAAAGATATGTCAGAGGAAACACTGGGAATTAGAAAGGTGGAAAAAATACATAAGAAATGATAAGAGATATAAAAGTTACCGTGAGGTCTAGGATACATATTTAGAAGTTCCAGGAAGAAAGCGTAAGCTAGAATAACGCCCTCACCTCTGTGTCCAAATAACCAAAACTTTGAACACGCTACCTTATACAACAAAAGTAATTTGGAGCTGTGATTAAGTTAAGGAGATGGGGAGATTATCCAGGGGTGTCTCATGTAATCACATGCATCTCATGCATCCTTATAAAAGAGGCAGAGTGTCAAGAGTCATACAGAGAGGTTTGAAGATGTAACACTGCTGACTCTGAAGATGGTGAAAAAGGCCATGAGACAAAGAAGGCACAGCTCCACTTCCATCTTCATTTTAACCAAGCAAGACCCATTTTGGACTTCTGACCTCCAAAATTATAAAATAACTTCTGTTGTCTTAAGCCACTAAGTTAGTGGTAATTTGTTACAGCAGAAATGAGATGCCAATATAGAAAGAAAAGAGATAATGGAATAGAAGCAATATATGAAGAAATATGGCTGATAGTTTCCCAGAACTAAGAAATTGTTCCACAAGTTAAAGAAACCTCATGAATTTCAAGCAGAATAAATAAAAATAGTAACAAAAAGTGAATTGAAGTAACTATATTATTGTCAGACAAAACAAACTCAGGTCAAAAAAACTTTCAAGAGATAATGACTTTATATATTGATAAAAGGCTCACTCCAACAAGAAATAACAATTATAAACATATATACACCTAACAAAATAGACATGAAATATATATATATAAGAAAATTGTACAGAATTAAGGGAGAAATAGCAAGTACTACAATAAAATTTGGAGATATTAATATTACACAATTTCAATAATGGATAGAACAATCAGACAGATGATCAATATGGAAACAGAAGGCTTGAACAACACTTTATACCAACTAACCTAACAGATGTATACTCCCCCCAACAATAGCAGAAAACACATTCTTCTCAAGTGCACATGGAACATTCTCTAGGATAGGCCATATGGTGGGCCACAAAACAAACCTTAAAATTTTTTTTAAAGATTGAAAATCACACAAAATAGATTTTCTGATTAAAATAGAATGAAACTAAAAATCAATAACCGAAGAAAAATGGAAAATTCACAAATGTGTGGAAATTTAACAACACACTCTTAGACAACCAATGGGTCAAAGAAGAAATCGCAAGGGAAATAAGAAAATACCCTGAGATTAATGAAAATGAAAACATATCAAAACCGTGTAAGAGAGCAAAAGCAGTGCCAAGAGGGAAACTGATAGCTTTAAACACACACAGTAAAAGCAAAGATACCCATTACGATGGCTATTATAAAAAAAAAAAAAAATAGTTTGGCAAGGATGTGGAGAAACTGGAACCCTTGTGAATTGTTAGTAGGAACATAAAATGGTACAGCTGACACAGGAAAAGAGAAGGGCAGCTTTTCAAAACATTAAACACAGAATTACCATATGATCCAGCTAGTCCACATCTCGGGATAACCCAAAATAAATGAAACTAGGAACTTGAAAATATACTTGTACACCAATGTTCATAGTAACATTACGCACAGTAGCCAAAACATGGAAACAACCCAACGTCTATTAACAGATGAAGGGACAAACAAAACGCGTTATTTTCATCCAATGAATAACAATCCCTTAGTCATAAAAAGGAGTAAAATTCTGAAACATGCTACAACATGACCCTTGAAAACACTGTGCTTAGTGAAATAAGCCAAACTTAGAATCAAATGTGAATTTACTTATACGAGGTCCCTAGAAAAGAAAAATTCACGGAGACAGAAAGTGAAACAGAGGTTTCCATGGGCCGTGGAAAGCGGGGATGAAGAATTATTGTTTAAAGGATTCAGTGCTTAGTTTGGACTCATGGAAATGCTCTGGAAATAGTGGTGATAGTTACACAACGCTGTGAATGTACTTAATGCCACTGAATTGTACTCTTACAATGCTCAAAACGGAAAGCATCTTCGAGCTCATCGAGTAAACATTCTCCTGAAAAATTTTTTTAATTTTTGAAGTTTTCATTGAAATTAAATGGTGGCAGACATGTCCAAGAAATATTGCAGGAATTTTATCCCTTTATGAATCTTGTGAGAGATGAATGTGTGAAGCTGGGCAACAGAACAATACTGAAATGGTGATAATATGAGAAAATAGTATCATCATATCAGAAGTTTTGGGGCAAGTATAAACAAAGGCTGTGTTCACCAGAAAAATCAATTGCTTCCATATGTCCTTTCCAAAGGGCCATTTTACTATGATATAAAAATCAGGTCATATACATTTTCATAACTGAACATTTTTGTTAAGTAAGCTTTTGCAAAATATTAAATGTTAAGTCTTATGTATATATTATACATTGCTCCAATAGATAGTGTATAGTGAAAAAAAAAGGAAAAGGAAAAAATGGTTAATTTTATGTTACATGTATTTCATCACAATTTAAAAAAGAAATTCGGGACTCAGCCTGTCCACAGCTACCAGGGGTATCTCCCCACCAGCAGTGCACTCAACAGAATGGTCCTACCAGTCAGCAGAACACCTTGATTCGAGAGCACCTCCTTGTTATTTGATGTTAATTTGGGTTTGCTTAGGTCAGTGAATACAGTGGAGTGTCTGACCAAGAAGATGACTCTGGACAGAATCATTCCAAACCATCAAGCAAACCACAACAAATCCAGTAGACTGTTGGCTACCAGGTCTGGCAGAAAACAAAGGGCTCACTAATGTGGTGAAAGCATGTGCACGGACAAATAATTCTGAAGCCACATCTCTCTGCAAGCCAATCAAAGAAACCTCTACTCTGTCCTCATTAAACCAAGCCTTGTACCTCCCCCGCCCCCCCACTCCCCACCCGCAGCCTCAGCTCAGCTGTCNACCATCTCATCCTCTGTTGTCCCCTTCTCCTCCTGCCTTCAATCTTTCTCAGCATCAAGGCCTTTTCCACTGAGTCAGTTCTTTACCTCCCCCGCCCCCCCCACTCCCCACCCGCAGCCTCAGCTCAGCTGTCACCTCCTTGGGGAAGCCTGCCACGCAACTCGCCTCTGCCCAGGTCAGGAACTCTCGTGGGACTCCCATCTAATGCCTTCTTCATCATCAGTCTGGGGTCCGGGGACGGGCCGCGTGGAGCCCCGACACCCCACAGTCCTGCAGTCCTGCGGGAGCGAGGGCCCAGCTCCAACACAGCACTCACTCACCAATGCGAGTGGAAGGTGTGGCCGCAATGGATAGCGGCCACGTCGCGGGAGTGATCAAAGAAGTCGGAGCAGATGGTGCACAGGGCACGGATAGGCATGATGACTGATCCCGAGTCGCCGAGGTATCCAAGGAAACGGCGACGGGTCCAGCTTGGTGGCAGCGGCTCCGCGTCTTCACTTAGCTTCGAATTTGGCTCCACGGCGCAACTTCCGGGAGAGGATCGGAAGTGGCTGCACTGAACGTTAGGTCCCGATTGGAAGAAGTCTCGGGGGGCGGGGCTTAACGGCCCCGCGGCCGTGGAGAATCCTGGGGCGGAGCGCGGGCCTGAAACTGTCTAGCGGTAATTCTCGCGCTGCTCGGGGTTGAGACCGCTGGTACACCGGGAGCGCAGCGTTGGATTGGTACGGGGACCAGCTAGGCTGCTAGCCGGGCCCCTTTTGGGGGCAACACAGGGCGTTATGGTCTCAAGCCAAAGGTGACTCGAGGTGCGCTGGGCACGGGCTTCTAAGCCCTGTTCTCTCAGCGCAGCCTTCTCTACTTTCTCGGAGAGTAGAGTAGGGAATGGGACGACGGTCACGATAGAGCGGGTCCCCTGGGCTCTGGGCGGTGCTTGACCGTATAATGGAAACCCATAGTTCCCAGACCGAAAGAATGCTGCGTTCTCTTAGTCCTCGTTTCTGAGTTGTCCTAGAAAGATGGACACAAGACCTAACCACTCAGGACATCTCAAGCTCACGTCGGATCTATACAAGCAAGACTTGATTCCTGAGTTTAGAGGTGATTAGAGGCGGCGGGGCCAGTATCCTGACTTTAGTCCCAGCTCTCGGGAGGATCAGTTTTTTGCCTCGGGACTCCAATCGAGTTGTTTTGGAGGCCCAGCTGCATCTTAGACAAGTGACTAACAAACCTTTTTTATTTGCACATCAGAGTTGTCTTTAGGATCCTCTCTGAGGAAGAGCGGCATCCCTGGTGAATTCACCTGGGATAATCTCGGCTGGAAGGAATACTCCTAGGAGTTTTTGTGATTAACTGTTTTTAGTGGTATTACTCCCCTCTTCCCAGAAAAAAAAAGAAAAAACAAACTTATACACAGCCCCATAATGTAAAGCTTATGTGTTCCACCTGAAGTGGACCCAGAGTGAAGTCCTTGGGACCTATGTGGAAAGCCACGGTGTTGTTTACAGGAAGGAGAAATCAGCACAAAAGGCAGGATAGAATCATTGTGTAATGTCTATCCAGCACCCACTCCACAACCCAGGGAAACACACTTTGGCCATGTTCAAAAGGTCTCTCCCTATGGTGGGTGGCCCTCGGCGGGTTCCAGGTCTCATGCCTAAGTCGAGACAAGGACTCCTTGTTCAACAAGACTTGTCAGAACAGTATCCTCACATGGTTTTCTAGAGTCCAGAGGACCCCACCCCTACCATCAAGGACCATCCTGTGGCATCCCAAGCAATCCACATGGGACTGAGCTCAGACTACTACCAGCAAAACTACCCCCAGCCTCTACCCTCCCCACTGCCTTCCAGGGGCCCTCCCCAGTAATATAGAGGAAGCAAAGGCGAGAGGGTGGCCAGAGGCTTTGGCAGAGTGACATTTATTTGCCAGGTTCAGCAGGTACACGGCCCACTGACCTTCATACACCAGAGCAGACCCACAGGCATGCAGGGAGAAGGGCAGGACTACCCCCAAGTGCCAAGCGAGGGCTGGGACCAGTGTGGCTGCCTGCCCAGGCTCTAGTAGGGTCTGACAAAGGGCACCTGCCAGGAGCCTCCATTAAGAAACTGGGGAGCTTTATTCACTCCCTCATTCCAGCAAAAGCAACTCAATATGGCCCAGAGACACCTGGGCCTCTCTCTAAGCCTTAATAGAAGGGGAAGTGGGTCATAGACATAGAGAGTGTTCCTGTCTATTTCACTGTTGAATTGAGAGAGCAGAAAATCTGGCCCTGTGAAGGGCAAACCCCCAAATCAGACTATGGGACACTGCCAGGCAGCAGGCCCCCTACCTGGGATGGAGAGGACTGTGGACTGAGCCTAAGGGAGCCCATCTGGAAAGAGCCAGCGGCAGCTGTCCTTGTTCGGCCCAGGGTAAGGACCCAGCTAGGCTGGTACACTAGGTCCTGGGTGTGCACTCCGCCCTCCCAGATCTCACCGCCACATCCTAACTGCTCCTCCTTCCCCTTGCAGGCTCCTGAAGCGCAGGGCGCAGGGCAGCCCACTGCAGGGCCCAGGAGGGCAGGAAAGAAACAGCGCGAGGGTCTTAGGTGAGACGTCCCAGGGACAGAGTGGGGAGCTTCTACCCTCCAACTCATTCTCTTTCACTCCTGAGGACCCCCATGGCTACCAAGCAGCGCCCCCGGCCATGTGGCCAGTCTTGCCTTAAAGCATTCTGCCCGAGATTACAGCCTTCTCTAACCAACCTGTTTCCACTCCTAGAGCAGCCCACACACCACAGGCACATACCTTCATGTGCAGGAGCCTAAGACCGCTGACAGGGCCTCGCTGGAGGACCAGCTCTCAGGGCAAGGCCACCCAATTTAGGGCCTGGGAGAGGATGGGACCTTCAGGGCCTGCCTGGGTGGGGGGGAACTGTGAGGCAGAGCGGGGAGGGGGGCAGGGGAGGAGGGACGGACAGAGGAGCCTGGTGGGCTACACAGTCCATAGGGT
>SJYV01031728.1:293742-326591 GCA_006410875.1 Neotragus pygmaeus | reverse complement strand
CCCCCCCACTCCCCCCCCGCAGCCTCAGCTCAGCTGTCACCTCCTTGGGGAAGCCTGCCACGCAACTCGCCTCTGCCCAGGTCAGGAACTCTCGTGGGACTCCCATCTAATGCCTTCTTCATCATCAGTCTGGGGTCCGGGGACGGGCCGCGTGGAGCCCCGACACCCCACAGTCCTGCAGTCCTGCGGGAGCGAGGGCCCAGCTCCAACACAGCACTCACTCACCAATGCGAGTGGAAGGTGTGGCCGCAATGGATAGCGGCCACGTCGCGGGAGTGATCAAAGAAGTCGGAGCAGATGGTGCACAGGGCACGGATAGGCATGATGACTGATCCCGAGTCGCCGAGGTATCCAAGGAAACGGCGACGGGTCCAGCTTGGTGGCAGCGGCTCCGCGTCTTCACTTAGCTTCGAATTTGGCTCCACGGCGCAACTTCCGGGAGAGGATCGGAAGTGGCTGCACTGAACGTTAGGTCCCGATTGGAAGAAGTCTCGGGGGGCGGGGCTTAACGGCCCCGCGGCCGTGGAGAATCCTGGGGCGGAGCGCGGGCCTGAAACTGTCTAGCGGTAATTCTCGCGCTGCTCGGGGTTGAGACCGCTGGTACACCGGGAGCGCAGCGTTGGATTGGTACGGGGACCAGCTAGGCTGCTAGCCGGGCCCCTTTTGGGGGCAACACAGGGCGTTATGGTCTCAAGCCAAAGGTGACTCGAGGTGCGCTGGGCACGGGCTTCTAAGCCCTGTTCTCTCAGCGCAGCCTTCTCTACTTTCTCGGAGAGTAGAGTAGGGAATGGGACGACGGTCACGATAGAGCGGGTCCCCTGGGCTCTGGGCGGTGCTTGACCGTATAATGGAAACCCATAGTTCCCAGACCGAAAGAATGCTGCGTTCTCTTAGTCCTCGTTTCTGAGTTGTCCTAGAAAGATGGACACAAGACCTAACCACTCAGGACATCTCAAGCTCACGTCGGATCTATACAAGCAAGACTTGATTCCTGAGTTTAGAGGTGATTAGAGGCGGCGGGGCCAGTATCCTGACTTTAGTCCCAGCTCTCGGGAGGATCAGTTTTTTGCCTCGGGACTCCAATCGAGTTGTTTTGGAGGCCCAGCTGCATCTTAGACAAGTGACTAACAAACCTTTTTTATTTGCACATCAGAGTTGTCTTTAGGATCCTCTCTGAGGAAGAGCGGCATCCCTGGTGAATTCACCTGGGATAATCTCGGCTGGAAGGAATACTCCTAGGAGTTTTTGTGATTAACTGTTTTTAGTGGTATTACTCCCCTCTTCCCAGAAAAAAAAAGAAAAAACAAACTTATACACAGCCCCATAATGTAAAGCTTATGTGTTCCACCTGAAGTGGACCCAGAGTGAAGTCCTTGGGACCTATGTGGAAAGCCACGGTGTTGTTTACAGGAAGGAGAAATCAGCACAAAAGGCAGGATAGAATCATTGTGTAATGTCTATCCAGCACCCACTCCACAACCCAGGGAAACACACTTTGGCCATGTTCAAAAGGTCTCTCCCTATGGTGGGTGGCCCTCGGCGGGTTCCAGGTCTCATGCCTAAGTCGAGACAAGGACTCCTTGTTCAACAAGACTTGTCAGAACAGTATCCTCACATGGTTTTCTAGAGTCCAGAGGACCCCACCCCTACCATCAAGGACCATCCTGTGGCATCCCAAGCAATCCACATGGGACTGAGCTCAGACTACTACCAGCAAAACTACCCCCAGCCTCTACCCTCCCCACTGCCTTCCAGGGGCCCTCCCCAGTAATATAGAGGAAGCAAAGGCGAGAGGGTGGCCAGAGGCTTTGGCAGAGTGACATTTATTTGCCAGGTTCAGCAGGTACACGGCCCACTGACCTTCATACACCAGAGCAGACCCACAGGCATGCAGGGAGAAGGGCAGGACTACCCCCAAGTGCCAAGCGAGGGCTGGGACCAGTGTGGCTGCCTGCCCAGGCTCTAGTAGGGTCTGACAAAGGGCACCTGCCAGGAGCCTCCATTAAGAAACTGGGGAGCTTTATTCACTCCCTCATTCCAGCAAAAGCAACTCAATATGGCCCAGAGACACCTGGGCCTCTCTCTAAGCCTTAATAGAAGGGGAAGTGGGTCATAGACATAGAGAGTGTTCCTGTCTATTTCACTGTTGAATTGAGAGAGCAGAAAATCTGGCCCTGTGAAGGGCAAACCCCCAAATCAGACTATGGGACACTGCCAGGCAGCAGGCCCCCTACCTGGGATGGAGAGGACTGTGGACTGAGCCTAAGGGAGCCCATCTGGAAAGAGCCAGCGGCAGCTGTCCTTGTTCGGCCCAGGGTAAGGACCCAGCTAGGCTGGTACACTAGGTCCTGGGTGTGCACTCCGCCCTCCCAGATCTCACCGCCACATCCTAACTGCTCCTCCTTCCCCTTGCAGGCTCCTGAAGCGCAGGGCGCAGGGCAGCCCACTGCAGGGCCCAGGAGGGCAGGAAAGAAACAGCGCGAGGGTCTTAGGTGAGACGTCCCAGGGACAGAGNCCAATATTAATTCCTATCCTCAGTTAGGGACTTGGCCTTGGGCCTCCCTCCACCTGCCTCCCTCAGCCCGCCCCGCCCCATCCCCACTCAGCAACTGCATCTCTCATTTTCACCACATTAGGCCTTTTTTTATTGTTTGGTGGGTTTTCAAAAGGCTTGGTTTGTGGGTGAGGCAGTGGGTAAGGGCTGCACTTTCATTTGTCTTCGGACAAGTCTCGCTTCTTCCAGCTGTCCAAAATGTACTTAAGGAGGAGGCCAAGCTTCCGGCCGGTCGAGAGCGGGGGTTCCTCCATGCTCCCCTCCCCGGATCCCCTCTTCTCCACTCCGTTGTCACCAGCCGCCTCCAGGCTGACATCGGGCTGACTGTCCTCCTCCTCCTCCAGAGCCTTGATGCGGACGCGCTGGGCATCCTCGGCCATCTCGTTTAGGCAGCCCTGGAGCATGGTGTAGACGGTGCCGAAGCTGATGCCCCCGGCCACCAGCGTCCCGAACACGGGAATACCCCTCTCAAAGGCCCGGGCCACCCTCATGGCACCGTCGGACGACTGGGAGTAGAGCCGCAGGACTGTCTCGGGCGAGACCTCGTTGGCCAGCGGGGAGCGGATGACGGAGCGCAGGTCCCCCGCCTGTTTGCCCACCTGCTCGGCCAGCTTGGCCAGCGAGTCGTCGTCCAGGCCGAAGCTGCGGTGGTAGCCGCGCAGCGAGCGGATGAGCAGCGCGTCGTCGTAGGCGGCCGCCAGCCCGGGCACGGGCAGGGCCTGGATGACGCCGGACACCAGGGCCGTCTTGAGCACCTGCTCCTGGAGCATGTCCTTCTTCTTCTGCAGGGCCTCCAGCGAGATGTCCGGCAGCGACAGCAGGCCGGCGTGGCGCCGGTGCGCGGGCAGATCGCGCTCCCAGGTGGACATCAGCAGCGGGAAGTCGTAGCGCGCGGGCAAGAGGTTGGACACAAGGAAGACGCGCGGGTCGTGGACGCCGGCCCCGCGCAGCCGCTCGGCGCAGTGCTCGCGGATCTCGTGCAGGACCGCCCCCTCGCTGAAGCCCGAGGGCCGCTGCATGCGCGTGGCCACCAGGTCCTCATCCACCTTGGTGCGCACGAAATAGAACTTCTTGCCCTGGCGCAGGATCTCGGAGGCCAGGCGGCTCTCCACCGCGCCGCAGCGGCGGGGCGAGACGAGTAGGAAGAAATCGTAGCGGCCGAAGTCCACCTGCTTCAGGTACTTGTCGGCCGAGCAGCCGGGAGAGCCGGCCCCTGGCAGGTCCCACAGGGTCACGTCTGGAAACTGCGGGTGCGGGTAGGGCGAGGGCTCTACTGTGGTCTCCACGACGCCGGTGAGGGCCGCGTCGGGGTCCTCGGCGCCCAGGCCGCGGAGGGCGTTGATGAGGGACGACTTGCCGGCCCCCAATTCGCCTGTGACGCCCACCTCCAGCCGGGTGCAGTCCGAGGAGGCCAGCAGCTCCCGGAGGCGGGACGCGGCCAGGGGGATGTCGCCCGACTCGAAGGCGGTGCGCAGGGCCTCCAGCTCTTCCTTGGCCATGAGGATGGTGGTCTCCTCCTCCCCGGGCACCGCGGGCAACTTCGAAGTAGCCATGGTGACTGGCGGGTCAGAGGGTGTGGGGGGTGGGGGAGAGTCACGGAGGGACGCGTGGTCCTCAGTGTCTGCGGAGGGGAGAGCAGAAGGGAGCCAGCCGCTCAGGCCTCCTGGAACGTGGCCTGGGGCAGGGAGAGACACACCAGGGCTGTGAAGGAAGTCTCACTGGAGCCCCACAGCCCTCTCCTTCTTAAAAAAAAAAAAAAAAAAAACACCAGGGATCCCTTTTAGACAGGAGGNTCAGGCCTCCTGGAACGTGGCCTGGGGCAGGGAGAGACACACCAGGGCTGTGAAGGAAGTCTCACTGGAGCCCCACAGCCCTCTCCTTCTTAAAAAAAAAAAAAAAAAAAACACCAGGGATCCCTTTTAGACAGGAGGTGGGGAGGGGGCTTTTGTAGTCGGTGGCCCCAGGTTCCCATCCCATCTCTGCCACTAACCTGCTATGTGACCTGGGGCAAAAGGAAGCACACCTCTCTGAGCCTGTTTGATTCTTGCTTAATGAGTGTAATGATTGACCTGCCTCCCAGGGCACTGAGGAGTCTTGGGGATAACACTAGGAACTCCCACCCCTTTATGGGCAGCTTGAGACCCATGCCGTCACATGGGGCCCTACATTAAAAGGCCCAGCTCTCCTGGGACTTTCCCTTGCACTGCAGGGGACGGGGTTGGATCCCTGGTTGGGAAACTAAGATCCCACATGCTGTTGGGCAACTAAGCCTGAGTGCCACCTCTAGAGAGCCCAACTGACCCGACACAGCTAGATAAATAAATTAAAATAAATAAAAAAACAAAACCCAGCTCTTGCCTTAATGCTCTTTTGACATGAACTAAAATTCTAAGCATTCGAAACAAGGGTGCTGCATTTTCATTTTCGACTGGGCCCTGCAATTTGTGTATGTAGCCAGGCCTGCAGTGGAAGGGGCTTTAGCTCAGCTCCTGGGCCCAGGAAAAGGGAGCAGTGAATCTTCTGCTGCTGACTCTGCGGTGTTAGAAGCAGCAAGAAGTGATGGCCACGGGGACCCAGACCCTGGAGCCACACTGCCTGGGATTCCATCCAGGCGGGCCCTACCACACACCAGCTGAGAGACTTGGGCCAAGTTCCTGACCGCTGCCTCACTCCTCATCTTACAGATCAAAGCGATCTGCAATCCTTATAGCAGAGCACCTCCTAGAGCTTTTGAGAATGAAATGAGTTCATCCAGAAAAAGCACTTAAAGTAGTGCCCAACCCAGTATCTGTCCAGCAGAACCCATTGTGAATTTTACCACAGAGGCCAAGTACATTTAACATGGCATTGAGCTGTGATATACTTTTACTTTGATGTGCATTTCAAATTTCAGCTACACCTAGATAGACGTAAAATGATAATTAAAATGCTGTAGCCAACTTATCTAATGAAATCAGAACCCAGCCACTATTTTGTTGACTATTAGAAAGTTTATGTTAATTTTTAGGGTCTGATAGAATATTTCATGTGTATTACAGTGGTATTCATATGCTGTGTCTCTAAACTTTATTTTCAAAAGCTTAAGGCCCAAATAAAATTTTCTCTGGAAAATAAAATAGTGCCTAACCCAGAGCAGGTGGTCTGCATTATCAGCATCATTGTTATCATAATTATTAATATTCCTGGCTGTGTGACATCCCTGCCCTCTCTTAGCCTCTGCTGTAGCACTTGCATGGTGGAAGATAACCTGGAGCCCCATCACCTGTCTGTCTCTAGGTCACCTTTGAAGATATTCTTGGGTTCAGCCAGGCACGGGGAGGGGTGCCCCCAACCTGGACGTCTCCTTAAACACCCAGCCCTGCCAAGCAGGGCTAAGTCCTCTCCCTCCTCCAGAAGCCTGTCATGGTGGTCTCTCCTGAGATCCTTCCTCCTCACCTGGGAGCTTCCCTGGCCCTCCCTCTTCCCGATCACACACTCTCCTTGTCTATTGCCTCTAAAATACACTTCCTCATTGACTAAAGACTCTTCAGAGAACCCTGGGAGAGACGCTCAGGTCAGGGATCAGTCTCCCCATCATATGGAGATGGATTGAGGTTCAGAGTAGACATGAGATGTCCCCACTCAAAGGCACAGCCCGGGCTCCAACCCAGGTCCTTCTGAAGAGCTGCTCTCCCTTCAATCACGTGTCTTTACCTCCCCTCTCTCTCCTCAGCTGCGCCTGGCCCCATCCTCACCCAACCTTCTGCAGGAAGACGGTCCTTATTTCATTGTTCCCGCCAGGTCTGATCACCCATCCCAGGTGGGGGCATTTCACCCTGGGGCTCTACCCAGTCCCTCCTGCGTCTCAACCCCTAACCCATCTCAGAGCGTGGCCTGGGTAGAGGAGAAGGGGAATCCTTGGACAGGTCTCAGTGCAAGGGGCAGACGGGCCAGAGGCCACTGGGGTGGACCGAGGGGCTGAGGGCGCTGGGCCTGGGATTGGAAAAGGGGAGCTCCCCTCGGGGGGACTCACCTGCCCTGCAGGCTCTGCCTCTCCCCTTCACCCTTCCCGCTGGTGGGGCCTCTTCTCCTCTTAGCACAGGATCAGGGCCTGTTGCTAGGACCCATTATAGTAGCAAACCACAGCTTATTGGTCAGCCAGCCCTGGTGCAATAATGTGAGGGTGATGTCAGGGGGTGGGTCCCAGCCCCGCTGTGGGACCCCACCCCTAGCTGCTCATGGGACCACCACTGGGTGGTCTTGGGCCCTTAGCCACCTCTCCACCCCCACCCCCCAGGGACCCAGAGAGAGCTTTCTGGCACCAAGATTTGTTCAAAACCCGCCCGTGGTCTCTACCACCCCCAGCACAAAATCCCAGCTCTGGCATCTGAGAATCTGGCCCTGCTCTCTATTTCTCCTCCATCCCGGGACTCAGTCTCCCAAACAAGTCATTCACTCTCCCTCCTTTACATTCACCCACCTCTCCAAGGGTGGTGTAGGCTCTGTGGGTGGTGATTAAGCTCAGCCAGCTCTGGCTGAGTTGGGAGGAAGTGCTGGGGAGAGCCCCATGTGATTTGACCTGGTCCTGGCTGGGACTGGTGATCCATGGGGCAGTGGGGCAGCACCCACACCCCAGTTCAGTATCTGGTTTCTAAGCTCCCTAATTGGCCTTCCTCCTTCCCTAGCATTTTAACATCCTCTGATGCTGCCAAAGATTGATGGCAAAGGGAGAAGAGGGCGGCAGAGGGTGAGATGGCTAGATAGCATCACTGACTCAATGGACGTGAACTTGAGCAAACTCCGGGACACAGTGAAGGACAGGGGAGCCTGGAGCACTGCAGTTGAAAGAATCGGACATGACTGAGTGGCTGAACAACATTAACAACTGTGTACCCTCAGCCCATCCTTCAAATCCCAACTCAGGTGTCGACTTCATAACACTTTCCTCCTTTCTCCTGTCTCCCTCCCCTGCTTCCTCACAGCCATTTAAAATGGCATTGAGGGGGCTTCCCTGGTTGTCCAGTGGTTAAGACTCCACAGTCCCAATGCAGAAGTCATGGGTTCAATTCCTGGTGGAGAAAGTAAGAACTGCATGCTGCATGGCATGGCCAAAAAATAAAAATAATTTTAAAAAAATAAAATGGCATCTTTTAGTGTGACAAAGAGGGAGATGGAAGCAGGGAGAGATGTGAATGAGAAAAGCAAGTTGAAGGGGGTGGTGGGGGGAGGCTCAAAAAGGGGAGGATGTATGTACACTTGCAGTTGATCCACAGTCTTGTACAGCAGAAACTAACACAACATTGTAAAGCAATTGCCCTCCAATTTAAAATACATTTTTAAAAAGAGAAAGAGTTGGTATGGAAAAGAGACTCCTTAAGGAGGAAACAGGGAGAGTCGGGCAGGAATTCAGGGATGAGAGAAGTGGGCGGCAGGAAACCACCAGAGATGCTCTCAGAGGCCCAAGTTACAGACAGAGCAAAAAGATGCAGAGCCAGAGAGATGGAAAGCGAGGCGTGGACCCAGATGCACACAGGGAAGAAGCTGAAGGTCTAGAGACCAGGACACAAGAACACCAGCCTCCTGGGGGATATCTCTGTCTCTCCTCAGTTCCAGCGCCCATCTCTGCACCTTCCAAGCCTCCCTTCCAGTCTAGGGGAATCTCCTCCCAACCCCCCGGGCCACGTGTCCCACCTTCACTCCCATTTCCTGGGATGAAGCCAGAAGCCCCTACTACCCAGAGGCCCCTGCTTCCAAGGTGGCACAAGGGGTAAAGAACCTGCCTGCCAATGCAGGAGACATAAGAGGTGCAGGTTCGATCCCTGGGTCAGGAAGATCCCCTGGAGGAGGGCATGGCAACCCATTCCAGTATTCTTGCCTGGGAAATCCTATGGACAAAGGAACCTGGCAGACTACAGTCCATGGGGTTGCAAAGGGTCGGACATGACTGAGCAACTTAGCATGCACACAGCCAGAGGCCCTGGATACTCAAAGGGTTTTGCTAACAATCTGAAGCTCAATTCTGGAAAGAACCCTCCAAAAGAGCAGCTGAGGAAGAAGTAGAGGCCCAGAAAGGAATGAGAGGGGACTCCCTCCCCCAACCAAAAAAAAAGAAAGGGAAGAGACTAGTTGAAGACCACATGGAGAATGGGAAAGGGGTAGTCTGCTGACTACACTGAGTTCTTAAACCACAGGCGAGACAGAAATGCAGGTCAGCACACAAACTCATCCACATCCTCACTGACTGACACAAACACAGAGACGAAGAGTTGAAGAAAGATCCTCAGGCATTCCCAGACAGCAAAACACACAAACTAAGCTTTCTCCCCACAAACCCAGACCCAAAGCCTGGCCCAGGACGGAAAGGAAAGACACAGAGCCTCAAGTACAGAGTCATTACAGACAAGTCCAAAGCAGACAGACTTACAACAGCCTCGCAAGCCACACACACGCCGGCGCACGCAGACCAGCAGACCAGAGGAGCCGCAGTCACATTTGCAGACAGCGCATTCAGATGGCGGCCCCTGAACCCCTCCACGTCCACGCATCCGGCTCCAGCTCCTCAGCTGTGTGAGCAGCCACGAGCCAGGGTCCCCAAGGTAGATACATCAGGCTTTGCCCTTGGGAGCTCCTGGTTGGAGGAAAGGAAGGGGATGGTCATGGCCAAGGGTAACTCTGGACCAAGACCAGAACGCAGGTCGCCTGTGCAAATGCATCTAATGCAGGCTGGCACAGTGCCAGGGGCGCTTCTCCCAGCTCGGGAGAGTGCCAGCCCGCAGGAGGCTGCGCCCGTGCCTGTCCGCCAGACCTCCTCTTCTGTCTTCATTCATCAAACACTCAGCACCTCTCCAGGGCCCTGTGCTGGGCTAGATGCTGGGAACACAGCAAAGACCAACCCCCACCCCCGGCTCTGTTCCCGAGGAACTGATTCATAGTGCAGTTAGAGTATCAGTTGCTCAGTTGTGTCTGACTCTTTGCGATCCCATGGAGTGTAGCCAGTCAGGCTCCTCTGTCCGTGGGATTCTCCATGCAAGAATACTGGAGTGGGTTGCCATTTCTTCCTCCAGGGGACCTTCCCAACCCAGGGATTGAACCCGGGTCTCCTGTACTGTCGGCGGATTCTGTACCATCTGAGCCTCCAGGGAAGCCAGTGTAGTGGGGGAGTCAGATCCACCCCCAGGCAATGATGACCCAGTGTGGGCCAGACTGGGATGGGGAGGGTGGCCCAGAGGACTGTGGGAGCACCAAGGGACCACCTGAACTAGCTCAGGGGTCAAGGAGGGCTTCCTGGAGGAACAGGCGCCTGAGCTGAGAACTGAAGGATGAGTAGGAGTGAGCCAGATGGTCTGCTTGGAAGTTGCATCCCAGCCCTAAAGAACCTAGGCAAAGACCCCGAGCTGAGAGAGAGCTCTCATTTGTCTTGTAACTGACTCAGCTGTGTGGTCATCCCACAAACATTTGTGTAGACCTCACCAGTCCCTGTGCTGGTCCCAAGATGTGACTCACACATCCCTGCTCCTACAGACCTCCCAGGCTGGTGGGGGCACGATCATGCTCACATGCTAAATCAAATGCCCACTTACGGGACATTGTCGATACACCAGGTGTGTGTGGACTTCCCTGGTGGCTCAGTGGTAAAAATATCTGGCTGCCAATGCAGGAGACGCAAGTTCAGTCTGAGGGTCAGGAAGCGCCCCTGGAGAAGGAAACGGCAACCCACTCCAGTATTCTTACTGGGAAATCCCATGGACAGAGGAGCCTGGTGGGCTACAGTCCATGGGGTTGCAGAGAGTCAGACGTGACTTAGAGACTAAAGAACAACAAGGTGTGTGTGAAGCCTGTCAGGTGGAGTAACTCATTTAGCCCAGACTAAAATTCTGTTCTCCCACCTGTCATCCCAAGGTAGACACAGCACCCAGGAGCTGAGGCTAGAATAGAGAGAAAGAGACAAACATACTGATTCATCCGCTCCATCTGTGGGCTCCCCAGCTCATCCAATCTAAGGTGCCGTGGTTGTCAGATGCACCGTTCTCTATCCCATTAACAAAATTTTAAAAGTGCTGCCAATAAAATTATGATGTACTTCACTATCAGTTAAAATGTTTAGGAAATTCCCTGGCGATCCAGTGGTTAAGACATGGCACTTCCACTGGAAGGGGTATGGGTTTGATCCCTGTTGGGGAACTTAGATCCCGAATATCACATGAGGTGGCCAAAAAACAGAAAATAAAATTAAATGCAAGAGCGCTTGGTAGACTTACTTAGAAAATATGGGTTTGTATCTTATACTCTCCATGTGTGCATCTAACTAGGACAATACAAGAGAAATAAATTAGCTAAGCTGAACCTAAAAATCACAGACTCTGACTCTGTGGAGTCACTTCTGCTCCAAGGAATGGATGTCCACCCTTTCTCACACAATACATCTTCTGTCCTCCATGCCAACAGGCACAGCCGGGAGGCTATTAAAGCAGCTCAATTGTGGGTAAGGAAGATGTGGTACACATATACAATGGAATTCTACTCAGCATAAAAAAGAATGAAATGGTGCCATTGGCAGCAACAGGGAAGCAACAAATGGTTATCATACTAAGTGAAATAAGTCAAAAGAGAAAGACATATGTTATCACCTATATGTGGAATCTCGAACATGAGACAGCCACAACTAAGCTGAGCCCATGTACCCTAGAACCTGTGCTCTGCAATAAGAGAAGCCACCTCAATGAGAAGCCTGCTCACGGCAACTAGAGAGTAGCCCCCTCTTGCCACAACTAGAGAAAGCCTGCGTGCAATTGTGAAGATGCAGTGAAAGTGTTAGTCACTCAGTCGTGTCCGATTCTTTGTGACCCTGTGAACTGTAGCCCTCCAGTCTCTTCCATCCATGGAATTCTCCAGGCAAGAATACTGGAGTGGGTTGCCTTTCCTTTCTCCAGGGGATCTTCCTGACCCAGAGATCGAACCGGGTCTCCCGCATTGCAGGTGGATTCTTTACCATCTGAGCCACCAGGGAAGCCCAGCGAAGACTCAGCACAGCCATAAGTAAATAAATAAAAAATTTAAACATAGTAAAATGTGACACAAATGAACTTATTTATGAAACAGAAACATACTCATGGACATAGAGAAGACGTGTTGCCCAGAGGGGCAGATGGGAGAGGGATGAAGTGGCAGTCTGGAATCAACAGATGTAAGTTATTATATGTGGAATGGATAAACAACAAGGTCCTGCTGGGTAGCACAGGAAACTATATTCAATATCTTGTGATACCTCATACTAGAAAGGAATATATGTTTTTTAAATGTGTGTGTGAGTCACTCAGTCGTGTTCAACTCTTAGAGACTCCAAGGACTGTAGCCTGCCAGGCTCCTCTGTCCATGGAATTCTCCAGGCAAGAATACTGCAGTGGGTCGCCATTCCTTCCCCAGGGAATCTTCCCAACCCAGGGATCAAACCCGGGTCTCCTGTATTGCAGGCAGATTCTGTACCACTGAGGCACCAAGGAAGCATACGTATGTGTGAACTGAATCACTTTGTTATATAGCAGAAATTAACACAGCATTGTAAATCAACTATACTTCAGTAAGAAAATAAATTTTTAAAAATGCTCTACCACTAAAATAAGGATAACCATTGGGGTGAAAAAATCCTCGTGTTCACACCCAGTCAGTGACAGCTGAGTCACAATGACTGCCTGGATGTAAGGTGTCAGCCTCTATGACTCGTCCTGATCTCAGAATTACCAAAATGCAGGGTGGGTGCGGGGGATGAAGGGTGCATCTTAGAATCGATGAAGGTGCTTCCTGAGTGCTTGCCCTGTATCTGCTAATCCCGGAACACAGGGATGACGCAGACGGTACTTCCTGCAGGGAGGAAGTTTGTGCAATAGACACTGACTGTGGCCCAAGGCTGTTGGTTGACGGATCTAATTGTGGTGGCTTCACTGTTGGGGAGCCCGAGCTCTCGGGTGCTCGGGCTTCAGTGGTTGCAGCACGAAGGGTCAGTAGTTGCAGCTCCCAGGCTCTAGAGCACAGGTTCTGTAACTGTGGCTCACAGCCTCAGTTGCTCCGAGGTCACATGGGATCTCTCATATCAGGGATCGAACCCATGTCTCCTACACTGGCAGGTGGATTCTTTACCACTGAGCTACCAGGGAAGCCCCCACCTTCTGTCCATTTGCCGTCACCCTGGGGAAACCTGAAGCTAGCCCCCAAGGATTCATTCATTCATTCAGATAGGTGCCGTCTGCCTTCTAGATCTAGACAGAGTTCTGGGCACTGACACAGGGGTGAACAAGCCACAGGTAACCTTTACGCTCAGGGAGCTTATATTTTCGGAAAGATATAGATAATAAGCAAAAGCAAGATAGTGTCCAATAGCAATGAAAAAAGAGACGAACAAGGCAGCAAGTGTAAGGGATGGATTGAGGGGTTGGTGGATCGCCTGCAACTATGACTGCTGACCATCTCTCCGTCTCCTTAGATACATGCCACTCTTCCCCACAAGAGGGGGAGTCTTTATCCTCTCCAGAATCTGAGCTGACCTTGTAACTTGCTTCGATCAACAGAATGTCTGTATAGGATTGTCTGAGTTTGGGAAATGAAAACAGGAAGAGATATCTGAGACTGTTAACATGAGATTCCTTGGATGAGCTTCCCTGGGGAAAGTCTCTGGGGGAGAAAAGAGAAAATGTAAACGGAAAAGGCTTGGTTCAGAAAACTCAAAGCGTGGACATAGGTAGCAAAATTGCCACTATCTGTCTGGGGCAGAATTTATCTCAGGCGAGGAGAGAGGAAAGGCAAGTGGCCAGGGAAAGGGCCGTAGGAGCTTTCATCTGTTTTGTTAATGCTTTCTGCCTTTTAGCTGAGCTGTGAGAAACACTACCCATTTCTTTATTTGTTTTTGTAGGTTGATTTTGTTTTTTGTTTATTTTTTAATTATTTGAAACATTTGTTTGCTTATGTAAGCTTTAAATAATTAATAGTAAAATTTTACCTTGAATCACACATATATGCCGTTACAGAAAAGTGGAAATTAAAAGACTTGACAATAAAAAGGCCTGAACAATAAAATTCAAGCTTCTGCCCAGGTCAGCCCCACCCCACTCCCAAAGTACCTTTCTCTTCTGCAGACTCCAGGGTAGCTGCTGCTGCTGCTAAGTCACTTCAGTCATGTCCGACTCTGTGTGACCGCATACAGTTACAGCCCACCAGGCTCCCCCGTCCCTGGGATTTTCCAGGCAAGAACACTGGAGTAGGTTGCCATTTCCTTCTCCAATGCATGAAAGTGAAAAGTGAAAGTGAAGTCACTCAGTCGTGTCCGACTCTTAGTGACCCCATGGACTGCAGCCTGCCAGGCTCCTCCATCCATGGGATTTTCCAGGAAAGAGTACTGGAGTGGGGTGCCATTGCCTTCTCCGGACTCCAGGGTTAGGGTCATTCAATGACTGTTTCCTTCTATGAGCAGTTCCTGACCACCTGCCAGGGGCTCCAGCTCAGCCCAGGTGGATCATATCCTGGCCTCATCCCTGGGGACCTCTGATCTCACAGAAACACTTCCTTCCTTCCTCATCCCCTCCCTGCCACTTCAGGTCACTCCACACCCACACCTCAGGGCAGGCATCCTCTAGACAGGCCATGCTGGGGAGCAGAAAGAAAGGGACTTTGTTTTTTAAAATAGTGTATGTTGTTGTTGTTGTTCAGTTGCTAAGTCATGTCTGGCTCTTTGCGACCCCATGGGCTGCAGCACGCCAGGCTTCCCTCTCCCTCACCACCTCCTGGAGTTTGCCCAAGTTTATGTCCATTGAGTCGGTGATGCTATCCAGCCACCAATAAAGAGTGAATATTCCTTTTTAAAGACTTATCTATTTTATTTTTTATTTAGTTTTTTGGCTCTGCTGGGTCTTTGCTGCTTTGTGCCCGCTTTCTCTAGCTGCAGCAAGCAGGCGTGGTGTGCACACCTCACTCCTCGTTGCGGTGTGTGGGCTTCTCACTGCCGTGGCTTCAGTAGCTGTGGCGCATGGGCTTAGTTGCTCTGTAGCCTGTGCGATCTTCCCAGACCAGGGATGGAGTGCGTGTCCCCTGCACTGGCGGGTGGATTCTTAGCCACTAGATTACCAGGGAAGCCCAAGAAAGGGATTTTTATACCCAAAGGGCATTCTCCCTCCCAAGTAATAGTAGTGAATGCTCTTGGTTACTTACAAGAAACTCTTTCCACACGTGCCTTTCTGATTTCTGTACACATATCAACTCTTGAGTAGGAAGCATGATCACCCCATTTCACCAATGGAAAAAACTGAGGTCTAAGGGCTCACCCAATGTGATAAAACTAGTAACCGGCTAAGCTGGACTTCTAGCCTAGACAGACTGGTATCAGAGTCCATACTCTTAACTACTGCGCTGGACTCTCTCTTTGATTGTGTCTCCTGACTGCAAATTGAACTTTTGACATGATTTTTCTATGAAGACTTTAGAAGAATGTCACTACCCCATGGATAAAGTGAGATAGATATTTGAAGGTGAAGGACATTCTGGAGCCTTTTGCTAATGGGCGGGGATGGGGGCAGGTCATCCTTGGCTCTCATCAGGTTTATTTTAGTTAATCCTCTCTCCCAGGAAGGATGGGCAACCCAAAGGGAATTCCCTGGCAGTCCAGTGTTAGGACTTTGCCTTCCATCGCCAGTGCTTTACGATGTTATGTTGGTTTCTGTTGCACAGCAATCATTCAGCTATACGTAAACATACGTTCCTTTTCTCCTGAGCCTGCTTCCCACCCTTCCAGGTCATTACAGAGCACTGAGCTGGACTCCCTGGGCTACACCGCAGCTTCCCACTAGCTAGCTACTTTTCCCATGATAGTGCATATATGCCAATCCTCCTCCCCCAATTCATCCCGCCCTCCCCTTTTCCCTCTAGGTCCACATGTCCATTCCCTCTCCATCTGCATCTCCATTCCTGCCCTGCGAATAAGTTTGTCTCTCCCATTTTTCTAGATTCCAATATATGCGTGAATATAGGATATTTGTTTTCCTCTTTGTGACTTGCTTCACTGGATCAGAGTTTTGGATGACGAGTGCAGCACAGTCTGAAAGGTTATAGCGATGGCCTGGGAGAAATGGATGATGGCATTATCTTTCCAGACCCGTGACAGAGTAAAGGAAAGACAGGCAAAAAGAAAGTGTTTTATGTTTCGCTTAAGTATAAAGTCTTTATCTGGCATCTTGGGAGGAAGCAGTCGGCCGCAGTGTCAGCTACATCTCTTTGCAGTCAATCTGATTCGGAGGTCTCTAGCATTTTCACAGGATCAGATGCCAGGCAGGGCCATTTCAGCTGTGAAATGTGTGTCCAAGTTTCCAGTGCCTGAGGTTTGGCCGCCATCCAGGTAATGAGGAAGACCTGGTGTAGTCCCTTCCAAGGAGATCCAAGGGCAGTGGGTCCTTTGTTCCTACTGATTGAAACATTAGTTTGGGGATTAATAGCCAGATATCTGTGGAAACTAGCAGAATTCAGGGGCTTCCCAGGTGGCACAGTGGTAAAGAACCCGCCTGCCAATGCAGGAGATGCAAAAGATGAGGCTTTGATCCCTGGGTTTTGAAGATTCCCTGGAGGAGGGCATGGCAACCCAGTCCAGTATTCTTGCCTGGAGGATCCCGTCGAGAGAACAGCCTGGCGGGCCACAGTGCCTGGGGTGGCAAAGATGCTGACCACACACACACGTACACACGCAGAAGAATTTCCAAGATCCAGTTCAGTTTATAGGTATATAATAAAACCTCAGAGACTGTTGACAAGATTAAAATATATATAAAGGTGCAAACATAATTTCTTTCTCTCTACAGTTGCCCTCATTTTTATCAAAGATACACAGGGAATCCCCTGGCGTTCCAGTGGTTAGGACTAAGCACTTTCACTGCTGGGGCCCAGGTTCAATCCCTGGCTGGGGAACTAAGATTTCACAAGCCACACACATACACACAAACAAACAAGACCCCCAAACCCACACACGGTCAAAATAAATTTATTTGCATGAAATGTTGCCCGATTGTTGACATAAATACAGCAAGAGCAGTGATTGACCATATATTAATAAGCTCTTTTTAAGACTGCTTTGTTAGACATTTTTATAGGGAGTCTCAGATTAAATGCTTAAAAAGAACTCTCAAGACCAGGAAGTCATACCAAAGTTAAAGTCACTCCTTAAAGCTGTCTGGTCTTATTTAAGCCTATGCATATCTCTCTTGACTACAATATTCCAGTCAACATCTTGGTAATACATCCAGTGTTTCTAATTATCCTGTTATTAGAAGAATAGCTTTTTTGTGGGGGAGGGAGTGGGTTGCTGCATGGTATGTGGGAGTTTAGTTTCCCAACAAGGGATCGAACTCATGCCTTCTTCAGTGGAAGCACAGTCTTAACCGCTGGACCACCAAGGAAGTGCCAGGGAGGACAGATTTTTACTGAACTTATGTAAATAGCTAACTATATTGCCACGAGAATAATGTGCAAGGATTTCCAAATTCTGGAGAGATCAGGTAGAAAGAGAAAGTAAATGTTTCATTTTTGTTTACAAAGGTATACTTTGCCAAATTGCTATAAGTCATGATAGCTTAAGACAAAAATGTGTATGTTCGTCTCTCAGTTGTGTCTGACTCTTTGTGACCCGCATGGACTATAGCCTGCCAGGCTCCTCTCCATGGGATTTTCACCAGGCAAGAACCGTGGAATGGATTGCCAAGCCCTCCTCCAGGGGATCTTCCTGACCTAGGGATCGAACCTACATCTCCTGATTCTCCTGCCTTGGCAGGCGGGTTCTTTACCACTCACGCCACCTGGGAAGCCCAGCTGAAGACAAAAGGTTTCCTTAAACTTGAAAACACAAACACTAAGGAACAGTGTGGTTTCAAATGAAAAGTGATTTAAAAATTATAACCTTCTCACTTCATTCAATCCTATGTGATTAGTACTTGTTCTTCTTGAATCCAGTTTTTCCATTAGCTCTGGAAATTCTTACCTAGTTCAGTCTGATGATCTTCAAGCTATCAGAAACATGTACTTGTGAAAAGCCCTTTCCTTGAATCTCTTTGACTATGAAGTACTTCCACAGGAACGTTTTCGTGAAAGCATCAGGATAAAAGAATAACGGTCTATAAATGACAAAAAGCTTAAAAATAGCAATGGCTAGATATCTGATGAGAGTTTAGTACAATGCAATTGACAAGAAAATGCCATTGTTTCTGTGACACGCATTTTAAGACAGTAACTAGAATTACAACGGAAAACATTATGCCAGAACATATCAGAATGTTAGGATTTTATACTGTTTCTAGAACACATATTAATAATATTCACCCATGCAATATAACTTAAGAACATTTATCATCACTTACTTGACATTGTTTCTCATGACATACCAAAGAAGCCTAGTTAATTTAAAATTCTGTTTTCCATAAAGAGAACAATTTGTTTGCAGTGTTATGGAGGCCCTCTGGAAATCCCCAAAGTTACTTTAGATCAAAAAGACTTTCTTTAGAATTTGGTTTGGGGGAAGTTTGGCAAAAATATCAAAATATTTTAGACATTGACTAAATTGGATCACAGACTATCATGAAATGATAATTATCTACTTTACCAAAGTGACAAACAGATTTCTAAGGTAAATGTAGAAAGTTTCATAGTTATGAGCAAAACTTAGCTCTTTAAATATTGAGGAGTCTCTGTTTTCCTTAAGTAATCAAAGATTCGATTAAGATGACATGAAGCCCAGGAAATAATTTTAATAAAACACAGCATCTTTGCTTGCTAGGCTTATTACTTAAAAAGTAAGGGAAATTCACATTTTTGTACAGCAGAAACCAACACAACATTGTAAAGCAATTTTCCTCCAATTAAAAAAAATTTTTAACGAAAGAGAAACCTTTAACAAGCCCCTCTCAGAAGCAGACCCATACTCCAAGAAGCTGTCATTTTAGCAGATGAAAGAAGGTTAAGTTCCAACTTTACATATAAGTACACTATTGATATCAAAGCTTATTTAAAAAAACTTTATAACAAATTTTTTTTCAATCTGATCCAGCTTGATCACACCGTAAGATTTCTTTCCCAGATTCCTTTTCCACAAATCTTCAGATTCCCGTGTTCATTTTCATTTCTTTCCCTTTCCAAAACTACCAGCTTTATTTCCCTCAACAAAAATGCATCTCCATACCTTGTACACTTTTTAATTTTCTCGTACACTTTTTAATTGTACCTATTTTTTTGGCTGCACTGAGTCTTCGTTGCTGCACACGGGCTTTCTCAGGTTGTGGAGAGCTGGAGCCGCTCTCTGCTTGTGGTGCTCAGGCTTCTCACTGCAGCAGCTTCGCTTGTTGCAGAGCACAGGCCCTCGGGTGCTAGTTGCGGTTCACAGGCCTGGTTGCTCCTCAGCATGTGGGATCTTCCCAGACCAGGGATGGAACCTGTGTCCCCTGCACTGGCAGATGGACTCTTAACCACTGGTCCACTAGGGAAGTCCTCTCATACCCTTTCTAACAATAACGATAACAATAACAATAACAACAAACCCATATCTTACTTTTCTCGCATACTGAGTTATTTCCCTTATCATTTCCAGTAGCTTTAATTGCATATTTTAATCAGAATTCTTAACCCTTATAAGGGCTTACCTTGTGGCTCAGCTGGTAAAGAATCCGCCTACAATGCGGGAGACCTGGGTTGGGAAGATCCCCTGGAGAAGGGAAAGGCTACCCACTCCAGTATTCTGGCCTGGAGAATTCCATGGGCTGTATAGTCCATGGGGTCGCAAAGAGTCGGACATGACTGAGTGACTTTCAAGAAACCCTTAGAAACCTCAACTTTTAGTGACTATAAAAGAGTAAAGAATTATGAACTTTCTTTTCTAATTAGCATTCTGTGGCTTGGCAAATTTAGATATACTTTTTATAACTTCCAGAAACATACTTTCTCATGGAACATTTTCTCAGTGTGGCATCAAACGTATTTACCAATAGACCCAAATGTCTAAAGGAAGCCCCAAATGATAAAACCTATGTTCAATATTTAGTGTTTCAGTGTTAAATCTTATTTGGAAATGATCTGGATATTCAACGATTTTGGCTTAACTCATTATTTAACTGAACTTGACTTCCCTGGTGGCTCAGACGGTAAGGTGTCTGTCTACAATGTGGGAGACCTGGGTTCAATCCCTGGGTTGGGAAGATCCCCTGGAGAAGGAAATGGCAACCCACTCCAGTATTCTTGCCTGGGAAATCCCATGGACAGAGAAGCCTGGCAGGCTACTGCCTATGGGGTGGCAAGAGAGTTGGACACGACCTAGCGACTAAACAGCAACAACAACTATTTAGATTATTTGTGAAAATTTCTTCAAACCAACTTACTTTTCTTACCGACAGATTTTGTGGCCTGAACTTATTTGACGAATAAACCCAAGTAGAATAAAAATTGTATGCTTGCATAACACTCCATGTTTATAATTCGAAGACGTGTCTATTTTAACCGAGCCAACAAACAAAGTAGTTCTAATATTGAATATTTTCCCACATCACATGAACCTAAAAAGCATTTTGGTGATGTTCTACTGTATTTCCTAAAGTTTTACGAATACTTAATTTATGCAAGCACTTTATTTTCTTTAAGCCAATTTGATAGAATTCTTTTACACATTAATTTTTGTAATACCATCCAAAAGTAAAAAAAATACCACACATCTGTAACACACTTATTGACACACATAAGCAGAGACAGATACAGAGACCTTAATAGTTTCATTTTAACATTTCTGCCATGAATCAGGTACAATAATACAAAACACACCAGTTATAAAAGGACAGTTGGAACCAGTTCAGCTTATCTTCTCAGATGGCTACAGCTCTCCTCTACCACCCAGGTATATTTTAGCTTAAAAGAAAGGCCCTTAAAGAAAATTTATCTCAGGGACTTTCGGGGTGGTGCGGCGATTAAGAATCCACCTGCCAATGCAGGGGACACGGGTTCGATCTCTGGTACCGGAAGGTTCCATGTGCCACCGAGCAGCTAAGCCTGTGCACCAAGCGCTGAAGCCCCCGCGCTCTGGACCCTGAGCTCTGCAACAAGAGAAGCCACCGCAATGAGAGGCCTGAGCGGTGCAACCAGGGAAAACCCATGAGCAGCAATAAAGACAGCACAGCCAAAAACAAGCCAACTGATAATAATAGTAATAACAGAATCTGTGCTTTCACTGCAGAGGGTGTGGGTTCAATCCCTGGTTAGCGAACTAAAATCCCACACGTTTGCGTGTGCTTAGTACCTCGGTCGTGTCTGACTCTTTGTGACCCCATGGACTGTAGCCCACCAGGCTCCTCTGTCCATGGGATTTCCCAGGCAAGAATACTGGAGTAGGTTGCCGTTTTCTCCTCCAGGGGACCTTCCCGATCCAGGGATCAAAACCAAGTTTCCTGCATTGCAGGCAGATTCTTTACTGTCTGAGCCACCAGGGAAGTCCTGAATCCCACATGGTGGTGGTGGTTTAGTCACTAAGTCATGTCTGACTNTTCTCCTCCAGGGGACCTTCCCGATCCAGGGATCAAAACCAAGTTTCCTGCATTGCAGGCAGATTCTTTACTGTCTGAGCCACCAGGGAAGTCCTGAATCCCACATGGTGGTGGTGGTTTAGTCACTAAGTCATGTCTGACTCTTTCAACCCCACGGACTGTAGCCCCCCAGGCCTGGGATTTGGGCTTCCCAGGTGGCTCAGACCACCTTGAAAGTGAAAGTTGCCCAGCCGTGTCCGACTCTTTGTGACCCCATGGACTATACAATCCATGGAATTCTCCAGGCAAGAATACTAGAGTGGGTTGCCATTTCCTTCTCCAGGGGATTCTCCAGGAGTCGAACCAGCGTCTCCTGCATTGCAGGCAGATTCCCACGTGTTCTGTGGCAAAGGAGGGGGAAAAAAAGGAAGGAAAGAGTGGTTATCTCTGGGAGAGGAAGAGGTCTGGATCTGGAAAGGAAGAGACAATGTGAAATGTTATATTCTTCTCTCAACTGGCCACTACAGGTGGAGATGCGGAAGAGCTGATTTGGTTAAGAATTTTCACCTTCTGTTGGCTCCTGCCAGATTTTTTAAGGATCCTGTCTACAGCTTCTATGTGAGATTTAAAGTGGATGGTGTAGCTCCAATATTTACCGGGATTTGGCAAGCTTTTCTTATTAATTTTTGTTTCCCCTTAGCTGTTTAAGGGTATAATGTAGCATTTACCAAGAAATCCCAGAGCCTTGTCAACTTTAGGGGAAACTACGTGTCAAGACAGGAAGTGGCAGCTGGAGAGCCAGAGAAAAGGGGAAATTCAGTGAGAGGGTTAGAATGAGGAAGAGGAGGGGATGAAGGAGACGGGGCAGGAGCCAGAGAGGAAGAGGAAGTGAGTGCAGTGGGGTAAAGGAGGTGAAGAGCCTTCTGATGACTTTTATATTCTTTCAATCATTTATTTGCCTCTGTCAACTTAGAGATTGTTGTCATTCAAGCTAAGTCATGTCCAATTCTTTGCGACCCCATGGACTCTAGCCCTCCAGATTCCCCTGTCCATGGGATTTCCTAGGCAAGAATACTGGAGTGGGTTGCCATTTCCTTCTCCAGGGGATCTTCCCNGAGATTGTTGTCATTCAAGCTAAGTCATGTCCAATTCTTTGCGACCCCATGGACTCTAGCCCTCCAGATTCCCCTGTCCATGGGATTTCCTAGGCAAGAATACTGGAGTGGGTTGCCATTTCCTTCTCCAGGGGATCTTCCCGACCCAGGGATCGAACCCAGGTCTCCAATGTTGGCAGGAGGATTCTTTAACACTGAACCACCTGGGAAGCCCTTGAATCTTGATTAGGCGAAGTCAGTCGAGATAATCCATCACCTTGCCACAGCTCGGCTGACGGGACATGAAAGTCTGCTTGATGATGAGGTTTCTGACAAGACAGAGATGGGAAGCCTCCTCTCCCAGCTTTGGATGTGGTTGTACAAGGGAATGATGATGGAGCTCTGGCCACCACTGTGCAAACACCAACATGCTGAGGACAGCAGGGCAGCAGGTAGGATCTCAGTGACTTCCAGGAACTGCTGAGTTCATGACCCCTGGGTATCTCCATCCCCACTCTTTCTGTTATGCTGTATTATATTAGGTATTCCTTACTGCTCTTGAGAGTCCCTTGGACAGCAAGGAGATCAAACCAGTCAGTCCTAAAGGAAATCAACCCTGAATACTCATTGGAAGGACTGATGCTGAAGCTGAAGCTCCAATACTTTGGCCACCTGATGCGAAGAGCCAACTCACTGGAAAAACACCCTCATGCTGGGCAAGACTGAGGGCAGGAGAAGAAGGGGGTGACAGAGGATGAGACATGAACTTGGGAAAACTCTGGGAGATGGTGAGGAACAGGAGGGCCTGAGGGTCGCAGAGTTGGACACAACTTGGCAACTGAACCACAACGGCTCCTACTCCAGCACCTTTGTGCTTGACGTTCCTTCTGCCTGGAATGCCTCCCACTCGCTCTCCAGACCTCTGCATGGCCCTCTCTGTCAGCCCCTTTCAGGTCTTTATTCAGATGACACTCTAAATCCTCCCTGCATAAAAGTGCACCCCAGAACTTCCCTGGTGGTTCAGTGGCTAAGACTCTGAGCTTCCAATGCAGGGGGCCTGGGTTCCCTAGTCAGGGAACTAAATCCCAAATACTGCAACTATGAGTTAATATGCTACAATGAAAAGAACCTGTGTGCTCCAAAGAAGACTGAAGATCCTGTGCGCCACCACTAAGACCCTGCATGGCCAAATAAAAAAATAAATATAAAATATAAATGCAATTTTTTAGAAAGGGCACCCCTTTGGCAGCATCCCCACTTCTCTTCCCAAACTGTGTTCTCAGAATACTCATTACGATCTGGAATATCATGAAGTGAAGTGTTAGTCACTCGGTCTTTGTGACCCCATAGACTGTAGACCACCAGGATCCTCTGTCCTTGGGATTTTTCAGGCAAGAATGCTGGAGTGGGTTGAGATTTTCTTCCCCAGGGGATCTTCCCGACCCAGGGATCGAATCCGGGTCTCCTGTCTTGCAGGTGGATTCTTTACCATCTGAGCCATCAGGGAAACCCAAATGAGAGGTTTACTATCTTCCTCTCCCATAAAAACATAGACTTCCTGAGAGCAGGAGATTTTGTTTACTCAGTGTCTACAACTGTGCTTGATGTATACAGTATTGTGATCAGTACATTTTTGTTACATGAATCATTTCGGTTCTTCTCGTTGGACTTTCTATTATTACTTTCAGCTGTGAGCAAATGTTCCTGGCATTCTGCCTGCAGTGAGCTCTTCGATTTTATTACACCTCTCTGCTCCGTCCTTTGGATCCAAAGCTTGCTCTCAAATGATGCTCACTCCACATTGAGCATGTGATCTCAAGGCTCCCAGACCTTGCCATCTGAATCCCCAGGGTATAGGGACCACATCGGGGGGCCCACTTGTGGCTGCAGTGTCAGCAAAAGGAGGTCCAAGCCACTAGGCACTGTGCAATGCGATTAATTCAGCTTTGGTGACAGCTAGGATCAAACCAGTCGGTCCTAAAGGAAATCAACTCTGAATGTTTATTGGAAGGGATTTGAGCAAACTCTGGGAGATGGTGGAGGACAGGGGAGCCTGGCGTGCTGAAGTCCATGGAGTTGCAAAGAGTCGGACACGAGTTAGCTGAACAACAGCACAGCTGAGAGACTGTGCGGGANCTCTGAATGTTTATTGGAAGGGATTTGAGCAAACTCTGGGAGATGGTGGAGGACAGGGGAGCCTGGCGTGCTGAAGTCCATGGAGTTGCAAAGAGTCGGACACGAGTTAGCTGAACAACAGCACAGCTGAGAGACTGTGCGGGAACTGAAGAGGGCCCATGGTGGGGGTGGAATGGGCTGCTCTGAAAGCCTGAGGAGCAGGTGTATTTTGTCCTCAGGCCCCGGCTTGGCTGCCAGGACTTTGCTAGACCCTGAAGAGGGAAAGAGGAGGAGCTGTTCTCTAATGTTCTTGAGAAGAGATACAGTCTGAGGGAGTAGCCTGGTATTGGGAACCTCCTAGTTTGAGGAAGGATGTTTATTTAGTCTCTGGGTCCTCCAATATGAAGGAGAACGTGTAACCATGGAAGCATCTCTCATCCTAGGAGGAAAAACAGCCTACTCTGAGGAAGGAGGCATAGCCCTTGAGGCCCTTGGTGAGGAAAGAGGACCAGACTTGAGGAAGCCCTTGTCCGAGGGAAGAAGCACAGCCTTTGGGGTCCCAGCGTAAAGAAAGAGGACTAGCTTTGGGGAATCTCTTAGTCTGAGGGAGGAGGCTCACCCCTACTTTTTTTACTTTCTCACAGGAAACTTCCAGACCCCTAGAAATGCCCTAGTAGAGGGGCACCCTCTGGTGGAACAAGCAGGGAGGCTTCGAGGAGGGGGTCGGGGGTGCAGGCGGGCTGGCTCAGGAGAGGGTTGCGGTGCCCAGTGCGACGGTCAGCACTGGCAGGCCGAGGTGGAGGCCAAGCGCCATGCCTGAGTGGCACCTGGGGTCCAGGATGGCACGCTGCCTGGCGTTGCAGACGGGCGGGCCGGCCAGCCGGTGGCCCGGGAGTGCTGGGAAGCCCTCTTCCTCGCACAGATCGCGGGTGCCGCAGCCGCCGCGCATGCTCAGGTTCTGGCCGCCTGCAGAGACGAGGGTGGGGACGGGGGCGTGAGGAGCCTGGAGGACTGTAGTCCATAGCGTTGCACAGAGTTGGACTTGACTGAGCAGCAGGTACACACCAACAGGAAAATACTTAACCACAACTGTTGGTGTTATGTTTAGGTCCTTATCTTTTAGCCATATGTGGAAATGCTTATGGTTGAGTAATAGGATATCTGCGTGTATTCACAATAACATGGGGCCTGGGTAGAGATGAAACAGGATCGGCCATGAGTAGATAATGACCACAGTTGGGTGAAAGGTCCACAGGCCTTATTAAACCGTTTACTCTTATATTTGCCTTTGAATTTCTCCATAATAGAAAAGTTAAAAAGAAGTGTAAGCCTCAGAGCACAGTCTGAGTTTATGTCATCTTGCCCTGAACTGGAGTATACTTCCTACCCACACGTGTACACACACACACACACCTCAATCACAGCCCATATGAAGCCCAAGAGACCAGAGAACAAACCACACAGACACAGCCAGGCTTCCTGCTCACTGACATATCACCCCTCCTACAGAAACACCCACACACTTACCCCATTGTGCACAAAAAACCAACTTCCCCAGTTCATCCCTTCCCTGGACAGTGATCGATTAAAGGGCTCTTCAGTCCACCTGAGCCTTATTCACCTTTAACAGTGATAACCACCAACACTGCTGCTGCTGCTGCTACTGAGTCGCGTCAGTTGTGTCCAACTCTGTGCGACCCCACCAGGCTCCCCTGTCCCTGGGATCCTTCAGGCAAGAACACTGGAGTGGGTTGCCATTTCCTTCTCCAATGCATGAAAGTGAAAAGTGAAAGAGAAGTTGCTCAGTCGTGTCTGACTCTTAGTGACCCCATGGACTGCAGCCCACCAGGCTCCTCCGCCCACGGGATTTTCCAGGCAAGAGTACTGGAGTGGGGTGCCATTACCTTCTCCGAACCACTAACACTAAATGTCATCAATTTCAAGATGCAAATCCCTATTCCCCAACACACACACACACACGCACACGCACGAACACGCACACACACACACACGCATACACACGCACACACAGTTTAGTCATTCAGTTGTGTTCTACTCTTTGCAACCACATGGACTGTAGCCCGCCAGGCTTCTCTGTCCATAGGATTTCCCAGGCAAGAACACTGGAGTGGGTTGCCATTTCCATCTCCAGGGAATCTTCCCAACCCAGGGATAGAACCCGTGTCTCCTGTCTTGGCAGGCAGATACTCTACCTCTGAGTACATACATGTTTTTGAACACTTTGGAAGACAGCTGTCTTCCTGTCTTTCCATCACCTTAGATTTGCTGACATGCTATACATAGCCCTTACTATGTTCTGGAATTATGCTCTTCAGTACAGTAGCCACTAGCTGTATGTGGCTCTTGAGCCCCTGCCATATGGTTGGTTTGAACTGGGATGGGCTAGGAGTGTAAAACCCACGTGAGATTTCAAAGACTCAGTAGGAAAAAAATGAATGTAAGATATCTCATTTGTCATTTCTCATGTCATTTGCATGTTGAAATGATAACTATTGGATAAGTTGGGTTAAAAATATATTATTCATTTGGTGGAAACCAACACAATTCTGTAAAGCAATTACCCTTCAATTAAAAAATAAATCAATTTAAAGTTAAAAAAAGAAGTCAGAGGAAAATATATTATTCAATGAATTTCACCTTTCACCTTTTGCATAAGGCTAGTAAAGTTTTTAATTTGCGTATGTGGACATTGTATTTCTTTTGGACAGCACATATCTAGAAGTTTCATGGATTATCTTATTTAATATTCATAACAGATAAGAGACTTTGATTATCCTCTTTCTCAGATGGGGAAATTGAGGCACAGACAAAGAAAGTCCCCTGCCCAGGGTCACCCAGCTCATAAGGGCTAGGATTTGAACCCAAGCACCCACTCCAGTGTTCTTGCCTGGAGAATCCCAGGGATGGGGGAGCCTGGTGGGCTGCCGTCTATGGAGTCACACAGAGTCGGACACGACTGAAGCGACTTAGCAGCAGCAGCAGCAGCCTGGCCCCAGAGTCCTGCTTTCCTCCCTCTACTCCATCACCTCTCTCATGAACTCATTTCATCCTCATCAAACCCTGTGAGGTATGCTTCTAGCATCCCCACTTATCAGAAGAAAAAAATGAGGCTAAAAGAGATGAAGGTGCTTGGGCCATACAGGGTCAATGATGGAACTGGGCCCCCCAAACCCAGGCATGCCTGTATCCCAAACCAGTGTGTTCAGAGTCTCTCGTGCACCCGTGCTTGCACACATACACACATCTTACCTACTTGGGACACCAGGTTCATGTGGATACACTCCGTCTCCCTGCTGGAGTGTCCATGCTGGGACACTGCATGTAGAGGAGGGGCTGCAGGGCCCCGAGTGGCCCCCAGGACATGTAGGGCACAGGAACTCACTCAGGGTGCTTGAGGCTGGCAGTGCAGCTGTAAGGGGAGAGTGATGGTCAGCCAGGAGAGCTCTCAGTACCTCCCAGGGTCCTTCGTGTGCTCACAGGCTCTACTACAGGGGGAGGACCTTCATGGGATTTCCCAGGGAGCTGCAGTCAAGCTGGCTTAGGGCAACCTGAGGGTTGAGTGCCCACCCTCAATCCAGGACAAACTCTCCTCCAAAGTCACGCCACCACCTCCTTGGCCTCCCATCTGACCACCTTCTGGTGGCAGCGCACCGAGAGGACTGGGCTCTTGGCAGTTGCCTTGGCAACAGGTGGTGTTGACCCAGGAGCCAAAACCAATGCTGTAGGTCAAGGCAGAGATGGAGTTGGCAGCTGTGCAATCCTTGGAGGCCACACAGGAACCATTTCTCCAAGCGACAGAGTTAGTTGCACCTAGGACTGGAAGGATATGGAGGGTGGGTTCATGAGAAGCAAATACGAGCCATCTTCATTCCCCCACCAGGGACTGAACCCACGCCTTCACGGGCACCCTCTGCTGTGAAAGTGCTGAGTCCAAATCACTGGACTGCAAGGGAATTCCCCAAATCATTGTTAAGTCATGAAGTCTGTTTTTTGATCGTTGTGGTAAAATATATGTATATATATACATAATACAAAATTTACCTTTTTGGCCAGTTTTAAGCATGCAGTTCAATAGTGTTCACTATATTACATTGTTGGGTAATACATCTCTAGAATTTTTCATTTTGCAGAATTGAATCTATCACCATTCTACTTTCTTTATCCATGATTTTGGCCACTCTATATACCTCATGTAAATAGAATTATACAGTATTTATCTTCTTGTGTCTGGTGAAGCTTCCATATTTTTAGCTGCTTTGCCATTCAGGAATTCCTAGGATACTTGCAGCATCAGGTTTTAAACTCCCATCCTCTGTTGCAACCGACCTCTGTCCTTCATAGCCAGGAAAGGGTTACCATGGCTGCAGTTGAAGCAGCAAACACAGGGGGACAAGGAGAGGTCTTGGATGTCTTCTGTCCTGCTTCTGCCTGTCCTCCCACATCCTGTCCCGGGGCGCTCACCTGTGATGCCCACCGTCTGAAGGCAGTGGTTCCTGTCTTCAGTGCAGGGGAGAGGGTTGCAATGGTGGAGGTCTGAGCAGGTGAATCACGTGGTGACCTTAGCCTTGCTGTGGGCTGTGTAAGGACCTGGGGAGAGAGGAAGATGAGCTGGCTGGAGGATATGTGTGTGTGTGTGTGTGTNGCAGCCCCTGATCCAGCCAGGAGTCAGGAGGGAGGAGGAGGAAGTCCTTGCTGCCGGAAGCAGGGCCTCGAGACTAGCAAGAAGAGACCTCCCACCACACCTGCGATGACGATGTGAGGAGAGCTGCCTTCCCACATGGTCCCTGTGGAGGGTGGGGGAGACTTTAAGAACAGATGGGTGGTCAAAGAGAGCAGGGCAGGAGCCCATGGGGGCAGAGTGATAGGGCACCCCAAAGAATCCCTTTGAAGAGGGGGCTCCGCAGCTCGGAGAGACATGTCAGCAGGACCGATGGCTGGCTGAAGCTGTCACTACCTTGTAGCCCAGGGGAACTACAGAGGAGCCCTGGGGAGACTCTCCTGGTGGTCCACAGACTAAGGCTCCACACTCCTGATGCAAAGGCCCTGAGTTCGATCCCTGGTCAGGGAATTAGATCCCACGTGCTGCAACTAAAGAGCCCCTGTATCAAAACTAAGACCTGGTGCAGCCAAATAAAAAAATAAATAAATAAAATATGTTAAAAAAGAAGCCTTGAAGGGTTCCCAGTGCAGACAAACACTTGCTAACGGAGTGAGAAGCAATGCCTGGTTCCCCAGCAGCTCATCCCTGCCTACTGTCCAGGGGCTCAGACACCAGCCCTGTGTCCCAGAGGCTGCACATGGTGGCACTTAGATCTGTGGAGGGAGGGCACTCCAGGCAGGAGCACAGCCCAGACACGTGGGCTGTGTGCCTCTGGGGGCCTCTAAGTCTCCAGGTCCTGGCTACACCGGAACCGGGGCAGGAGGAGGGGAGATCTGGCTTCAGAGCTAATTGAATCCTGCGATCTTGGCCACCAGCTGCTTCTGAGTCCACTGTCTTCCCTGATGCATTCCCAGATCCCAGCTGCCCAGTCTAAGATCACAAGTTTGCGAGTGGCTAAACCAATATGAAGGGGAATGAATGAGAGAGAAGGCAAGGATGCCCCTGGATGTCATGCTCTGTCTGCCTCTGCCTGTGCAGAGCCCCAGGGATTCAGCAATGTCCCTCCGCTCCCACCATCTGAGCTCAGAATAGCAACCATCACGGGCTGGGCCCCACGAACTCAAGCTCCCACAGAGCAACAATGAGACTGATGAAGGCCAAACCCGAGGACCCTCCCGCCACCTGCAAGGCACAGGCTGGCTGTCAGGACCATTAATACCTCTGCTTCCTTTCCAAAGTCCAGCTCCTGGATGGGTGGAGCCAAAGTTGTGGGCAAATGGGTAGCCACAGAGGGACAGGAGCTGGTGCTAGGCTCTCTTGGCATCTAGGCTCATTGGGCTAAAAAC
The DNA here is from genome assembly GCA_006410875.1 of Neotragus pygmaeus. NCBI lineage: Eukaryota > Metazoa > Chordata > Mammalia > Artiodactyla > Bovidae > Neotragus > Neotragus pygmaeus. Next base: position 296,364 of record SJYV01031728.1, on the reverse strand, counting down.
TCTGACTGGAATGAACCCCCGAAAGAGTGAAGGGAGAGACTAAGGCTCAGCTGGCCCCCAGTGCCAGATGGGGAACGCTGGGGGTGGTTCCTCAAGTCATCCCCCCTCCTCCAGGCTGGAGTAGCTCCACCTTTGAGCTGACTGGACTCTCACACGGACAGAGCGGAGGCTGTGGGTGAAGAGATGCTCAGTTCCTGGGTCTTCACGGAGGAGAGTTCTCCAGCTCAGCGTGGAGTAATAGGTGTTTTTCACCAGGGCCTGGCAGATGCCAGATCAGCACTCGGTTATCGATTCTCAGGGCTGCTTCTCTCCAGGCAGAGGCACTAAGTGTGAAAGATGCATGCTGGGACTTCCTGAGCCTCAGACCCTCCCAGGAGCACCCGTGGCCCCCCAACCCCACCCAGCCCTGGGGGAGGGGTGGGTCTCCTACAGCTGCAGGGAGTTAGTTCATGCAGTAGCATCAGAGGTGGACCCAGGGCCTCATGGGCTGCACCAAGGGAATGACCGATGAAGTCATTGTCCCAGAACGGTCTCAGGGTTTGAAATGGGGTTGTGTCTGGAGCCCTCAGGGGCGACCCCTAGAGAGCCTTTGGATCCCTGTGGAAATTCTCTGAAAGGCTGGGGCTTTGGCATAAGGGGAATCCCAGACCAGACTCCTGGTCCCCATCAAAGCAAGTCGGTCTACCCCATGTCTGACACCAATGGGCAATCAGAAAGGTGTGAGTCATCTGCCACTTCCTCAGCCCCAGCTCCCAGCCTGGCCTCCCTCCAGCCTCTATTGGCACCTGCTGGCCCCCAGCCCCACTGGGCTGCAATGGAGGGAGGCGAGACAGATGAGCTGACACCCACTCCCCACAGCTCATGATGGGAAGACTGGACTCCCAAAGCTGTGGGAAAAACCTGCACTCATCCCATCCAACCCCAGTGACAGGTCCAGGCTCAGGCCTCCCCCAAGGGAGAAGTAAAAAACAAACAAATAAATAAGGGAAAGGCAACCCAGGTTTCATGAGTCCTGGAAGCCACTCAAAGTTCCTGTTCTGTTCAGCCCATGGCAGGCAGCCAGAACTAACCAATCCTTTCTTCCCTGGTGGCCCAGGCAGGAACTGGAAACCCTGAAGCAGTTCCATCTTCAATCACTCCAGATGAACGTAGGACTATCAAATGGCTCTGAGAACAAGAGCTTGGGGGCTTCAGTGTTAGGGAGAGGCGGTGCAGTTGTGTAAACACCTGCTTAAGTATATCCCCTCCCTGGAGAATCCTGGCCCTGGAGGCCCTTGGCCCAGAAACAGGCCCAAAGCCCCACATTTTGGCTACACGGGAAACTGACACCCGCTGAGCATCTTCTGTCTCCCTTCTCTCCTCCATAAGCCTCCCTCCCATCCAGAGAATCCCCTTCCTCTCTGACTCTCTCTTACACACACACACACACACACACACACACACACACACACACACATATTTGGCTGCACCAGGTCTTAGTTGCAACACATGGACTCTTTAGTTGCAGCATGCAGGATCTTTAGTTGAGACATGCAAACTGGCATGTGGGATCTAATCCCTAACCAGGGATTGAACCTGGGCCCCCTGCACTGGGAGCATGGAGTCTTAGCCACTGAAGCACCGGGGAAGTTCCCTGAGTCCCTTTCTTATCCCTTTCTTATCTGGGCTCATGATAAGCCCATGGTCCCTAAGCTGCAGAGGCCCAGTAGGGAAGGAGCCTCAGTCTAACTTCCGTGAAGCCTCTGAGCCTTGTCCTCACTCCTCACCCAGCTCCAAGCCTGGGGTCACCCTTAGATCCCCAGGGGGAGATTAGGACACAGGACTACCAGGCAGAGGGATGGAGACAGTCCTTCCCAACTGGTACGGGGACCCCAGCTGGGTTCCAGGACCATTCCGCTCTCTTCTCTCCCAGCCTCAGGGGTGACACAGGCAGGGAGGGAGCCCAGAGGTCCCTGGCAGAGTGTGCAAGGCTACAACCTCCTCCTCAGTGCCTGCATTCTTGGGCATCAGGGGTGAAGTGGTAAACAGGCAGATGGAGGCCATCTCTACCCCTCTCTAGCTTCTAGAGCCCTGATCTTCAGACCCTTGCACAAGAGCTTGAGTCTCCATTTAAGCTTTACCTACCTGTCCTTCAGGTTCCCATATCTGGGCCTCCCTCTGACCCGAGGTGACAGAGTGGGCAACAGATGGATAGAAAACAGCTAGGCAGCTCCAGTCCCAAGGAGACTCCTACTCTGCTTACCAGGGGGCTCTTGCCCCAAACCCAGGGTTCCATGCATGACAGCCCAGAGAGCTGGCGATTCGAAGGTGTGGGAGCCTACTTCTCTTAGGGTGAGTCAACTGATGAGAGAGAGGCCATGGGAAGCCTGAGCAAGAGAGAGGACCCACCGCGGTGCAGGTCTGGGGCCCAGTCACCCTGGTTGCCCAGGTGTCCACACCAAACAGGGCCCAGTGGCCCCCTCCGCCTTAAGGGCATGGGGGAGCAGGAGTCCAAGGAGGAAGATGCTCTCCTTCTCCAGTGGAGCTGCCCCTCTAGAGGCTATTGTACTGTGGCCTTGATGAGTATAAATAGCCTGAGCCATCTGCACCTCGAAGCTGGTGCCTTGAAAGTGTGGAGCTGAG
>SJYV01031728.1:254236-293131 GCA_006410875.1 Neotragus pygmaeus | reverse complement strand
ACACACACACACACACACACACACACACACATATTTGGCTGCACCAGGTCTTAGTTGCAACACATGGACTCTTTAGTTGCAGCATGCAGGATCTTTAGTTGAGACATGCAAACTGGCATGTGGGATCTAATCCCTAACCAGGGATTGAACCTGGGCCCCCTGCACTGGGAGCATGGAGTCTTAGCCACTGAAGCACCGGGGAAGTTCCCTGAGTCCCTTTCTTATCCCTTTCTTATCTGGGCTCATGATAAGCCCATGGTCCCTAAGCTGCAGAGGCCCAGTAGGGAAGGAGCCTCAGTCTAACTTCCGTGAAGCCTCTGAGCCTTGTCCTCACTCCTCACCCAGCTCCAAGCCTGGGGTCACCCTTAGATCCCCAGGGGGAGATTAGGACACAGGACTACCAGGCAGAGGGATGGAGACAGTCCTTCCCAACTGGTACGGGGACCCCAGCTGGGTTCCAGGACCATTCCGCTCTCTTCTCTCCCAGCCTCAGGGGTGACACAGGCAGGGAGGGAGCCCAGAGGTCCCTGGCAGAGTGTGCAAGGCTACAACCTCCTCCTCAGTGCCTGCATTCTTGGGCATCAGGGGTGAAGTGGTAAACAGGCAGATGGAGGCCATCTCTACCCCTCTCTAGCTTCTAGAGCCCTGATCTTCAGACCCTTGCACAAGAGCTTGAGTCTCCATTTAAGCTTTACCTACCTGTCCTTCAGGTTCCCATATCTGGGCCTCCCTCTGACCCGAGGTGACAGAGAGGGCAACAGATGGATAGAAAACAGCTAGGCAGCTCCAGTCCCAAGGAGACTCCTACTCTGCTTACCAGGGGGCTCTTGCCCCAAACCCAGGGTTCCATGCATGACAGCCCAGAGAGCTGGCGATTCGAAGGTGTGGGAGCCTACTTCTCTTAGGGTGAGTCAACTGATGAGAGAGAGGCCATGGGAAGCCTGAGCAAGAGAGAGGACCCACCGCGGTGCAGGTCTGGGGCCCAGTCACCCTGGTTGCCCAGGTGTCCACACCAAACAGGGCCCAGTGGCCCCCTCCGCCTTAAGGGCATGGGGGAGCAGGAGTCCAAGGAGGAAGATGCTCTCCTTCTCCAGTGGAGCTGCCCCTCTAGAGGCTATTGTACTGTGGCCTTGATGAGTATAAATAGCCTGAGCCATCTGCACCTCGAAGCTGGTGCCTTGAAAGTGTGGAGCTGAGGCCTTGCTGTGGGCTCATCTCTCTCAAGGCTGCAAGAGCAATGCTGGCATAACTGGGGGAGAGGAGGACAAGTCTCCATACCTTAACAGTGCATGGGGGCGGGCAGTTAGGGGAAGGGTGCAGGTGGAGCAGGGAGCCCTGGAGTGGGGCTAGGGCCTGGGCAATGGGACGGTGGACTGGGCAACAGCAGAAACCATCGTGCCTGCTGCATGTCTGGGTTTTCAACCCACCCCTCTTTGTTCCACCTGAAAGTCCCCAGGGGCCTGTATTCTAGATGTGGGCCTGGCCTGCCCTTCCTGTTCTCTGGAGCCTTCTTGCTAACCCAACCCCTTTCCAGCCTCAGGGCCTTTGCATGGGCTGTTCACTCTGTGAAAACTCTCTTCCCTCAACCATTTCGGGCGCACTTCCTATCTGACAACATCCCAGCAAAAATGTCACCTCCTGGGGTGGCCTCCCTTACCTCCCTCTTCATCTATCTAGGGCTGTCCTCCATTTCCTCAGAGCAGCCTGTCTTTTCCGTTCATAGCACTTACCACAAAGTGTACTTAAATATTCATTTGTTCATTTACTGATTTAAGGGCCAGTGGTCACCACTGAGTCCCCTGTGCCCAGCAGCCAGGCACACAGCAGACACCTCATAAATACTGCATCCAGGATCCCCGCACTGGCTCCTCCTGAGGAGCGAGAGACCAATGTGCCTTGCAGTCCTCCTACGTCCCTGAAGGTGGAGGGGCCGGGACACGGCAGAGGCCAGCCCAGAGGCAGCTTGGGGTAACTGCCACCGCTATGCAGGTCCAAGCCCCAAGGCCCACCTGGGGCTGAGGTCACGTGGGCCTCGGGGGCTCTGAGAGGGGCCGGGGCCGCCCTGGGCTCCTGTGCACTGTCGGGGACGGTGACTGCTCCAAGGGCATGATTGCCTTGTCGGGGGCACCAGGGCCCACGTTCACGTAGGCCGCGGGCAGCTGCACGTAGTGGTCCCCTCGCAGCGCAGCCACCACCCGTGCCACTTCCCCTGCTAGCTCTCCGAAGGTGGGCCGTGCCGTGGGGTCCGCCGCCCAGCAGTGCTGCATCACGGTGTACCTACCGGGGAGAGGAAAACATTAGGGGCACGGTGCACCCCCACCCAGAGCTTCTGGGCTATCCACTTGCGCTGAGCCCCCTGGCAGGCCACAGCGGACGAGAGTGGGTGACATGGCTGATGCCTTGCCTCACCCAATTACACAGAAGCTCTTATTATAACTGCCTGCCTCCCCACCCTGGCAGAGGTCGAATTGCCTTAGGGGTTGAGAGGCTGGACTCCTGTGTCCTGTGACCTGGGCTCTGTGATCTCAACAAGTTTCTTAACCTCTCTGTGCCTCTGGATCCTTCTCTGATCACAGAGCTATTGCGGCATAAAGTGAGAAGACTCCTGTGAAGTTCGGAGCTCAGGGCCCAGCTCACAAGCTATCGCAGTTATCATCACAGGTCTTCCAGGAAGGAAGCCCAGGTCTGAGGAAATGGGGATTCAAAGCCCTGAGATTGTGGGGCAACTCATTGGCATCATATGGGCTTTCCTGGTGGCTCAGGTGTAAAGATTCTGTCTGCAATGTGGGAGACCTGGGTTCGATCCCTGGGTCAGAAAGATACCCTGGAGAAGAGAATGGCAACCTACTCCAGTATTCTTGCATGGAGAATTTTACGGACAGAGGGGCCTAGCGGGCTATAGTCCACAGGGTTGCAAAGAGTCGGACACGACTGAGCAACTAACACTTTCAGTTTTCTTTCACTTTCCTTTCACTTTCTTTGGCACTATGGATCCCAAGCAGTTTCTTTGTGTTTGTCTGGTGGGTCCTAACACATGCCCCTTTATCTTGGAAATGTCATCCCTGCCCTAAATGATACTAAACCTGCCCTACACATGATAATCTCGTATAATTCTCAGACCTCTGAGGGTAGTACTGTGATCGCTCTTACTCTGCAGATGAGGAAACTGAAGCCCAGAGACAAGAGACTTCCCCTGGTTTAGAGGCTACTGGCATGGCCCCCTTCATTCTCCCTGTGGTTGCTGATGGCTCGTGACTGAGGTGCCCTTTAGGAATTGCCCTAGGCAGAAAAGAAATGCCTCCTCCAGGCTCACACACCTTCCTCCTGGACAGCTGTAAGCAGTGACTGAGGTATGTCCGGTGCAAAGACCCGGGCCCCTGGGTCTCAATTTCAGAAAACTCTGAAGGGCCACCCCAATTCCAGAGATCCTGGGGGATGGAGAGCAGCCTCTTTTACATCTGCATCACAGCTCTACTTCTCTGCGTACCTAGTCCTGCTTCCCTTGCCCCCAGCCTAGGAATCAACCACCTGCATACGTGTAGATCTCCATCTCAGAGTCTGTTTCAGGGAGCCTGACCCAGAGGCAGAAGTTAATTTCCTTGACTTTGAAGCAGATGCATCAGTGAAATAAATAATGAAAAGCAAAAGCAAGGCAGGCAGGGCTGTGAGGAAGGGTTACTCATACCCTTCTGGAACACAAGCTGAGTGAGACAGGAATCATTAGCCACCTTTACCTGTGACCTGGTTCTTCCCGTTCTAACCTCAAAGACCTGAGCATAGCTAAGGCATGCGTGCTGCTCATGAAGCTGAACCACCTGACAGGCACTGATGAAACACAGCTGCCGCCATGGCTCTGGGAACAGGGAATCTGAAACTATATCCAATGAAAAACAATTTCTGATCTGGAGATGTGGAGGGGGCTTAGTGTGGGAGCTAATGGAACCTTTCCTTGAGGTTAAGTAAGTGGAAGCGATGGAAAACAGCCCCTCTTGCTGGGGATTGTGGGGAGAGGAGTGCTGGGAAATGAAATCACTGGCCTCAACCAATGATTAGGAATGCTGTTACCATGGCAACCATGATCTCCTTCTAGCACCAAGCCCTGATGCTGGTGGAACCAATCCACAGATGAGGAAACTGAGGCCCAGAGAGGGTCCCTTTCTAGGTCAACCTAAGAATGAGTCAGAAAGCCAGGCAAGAACTCTGTCTCCAGCCCCCTCCTTCCCTTCTTGTCTCTAGGTCCCAGCTCCCTCCCCATCACCATGTCCATATACTCACAGAGAATCTGGGCAATACTCAGGCTGGGGCAGGCGCCGACCCTGGGCCAGAAAGTGAGTGAGGTCAAAAGGGTTGATGTGGGGGTATGGAGGGGCACCCCGCGTCAGCAGCTCCCATAACAGCACACCGTATGACCACTGTGGGAGGGGACAGGTGAAGGGACTCAACTCTCAGCTCAAATTTGGGGACAGGTGGACTCCTCCAGATCTGCTCCCTCCCAGAGCCTGCTAGCTGGAAATGAGAGGCTCCACCCCCAAATCAGAATTGTTCTTCTATACCTCACAAGCATCTTCTCTCTGTCCCCACCCACCACCCCTGAGCCTGCCCAGAGTTAGGGCTCGGCAAGGCCTGGATTGCCTGTGAAGAGCCACCTCTTGCCCTGATACCTGCCCAGGGTATGGGCAAATGGCCTGTGTGCACCACCCAACACAGTGTTCCCTGGGTTCATCAACATCCAGAGTTGAACGGACAAGGCTGAGTGTTATCTGAGGCTGGATGGACTCTGGGGCAGCTGGGGCCTCACCACGTCGGACTTGGTGGTGAATCTGTAGGTCTGCAGGCTCTCCAGCGCCATCCACTTGACAGGCAGGCGAGCGTGGCGGTGCTGTTGGACACTGTAGTACTCCTTGTCCAGGACATCACGGGCAAGACCAAAGTCAGCCACCTTGACTGTGAATGACTCATCCAGCCTGGGAGGGGAGGATTGCACTCAGGACTGGTCCCCACCAGGCCCGAACCCATCTATCTCAGGCCCTCACAGGGTTTCTGAGCCACGGCGTCCAACCCAAGCCTGCACTGGGCAGACAGAAAAATGGAGGACCAGAAAGAGAAGGACATGTCCAGGGCTATAGAGCAAGGAATGGAGCGTGGGCCTTCCCTGGGGGTGCCTTCAGCTGCACACCCTGGCGCTCTGCCCCCTGGCTTCTCTCTGGCCACTCACATGCAGTTCCGAGCAGCCAGATCCCGGTGCACAAACTTCTGCTCGGCCAGGTACTCCATGCCGTGGGCCACCTGCAGGCCGAAGCTGATGAGGTCCTTTACTGTGGGATTCTGGGGGTGGGTGAGGAGCACAGGTGGGCCAGTAGGTGAGGGCAGAGCAGTTTCACGCCCAGCTGCTGCCCAAGCACCACCCCCTACCTATCCAGCCCCGAGGTCCCAGGGTCAGCTAAGCACCGACTGACCCGCTGGGGTGAGCGGATGAACTGCAGCAGGTCTCCGTGGCGCATGTAGGGCAGCAGCACACGGGGCAGCCCTTCTGGGGGCAGCACAATGCCAATGAGAGCCAGCACGTTTGGGTGGTGCAGACGGCGCATGAGCAGCCCTTCGCGCAGGAAGGCCTCCACCTCCTGCACCTCTGTGATGCCTGCAGGGAGGCTGGAGTCAGGCCCAGGGCGGGGAACCCCTTGATAAGGGTCAGATGGGGAAACGAAGGAAACAAGAGTCTCCCACTCAGGGTCACGGAGCCGAGTGGTAGCACAGCAGGGACGAGGGTCCTCCCAGCCTCTGTTCCACTTACGACTCAGCGACTTGATGGCACAGTGGATTCGATTCTGGGCCTCGTCTGTGTATTCTCCGTGGTAGACAACTCCAAAATGGCCTGATGAGGGAGAGATGATGAGAGGGGCCCCAGGGCCCAGAGCACACACCACTCCCACCCACTGGCAACCAGACCTCAGAACTCCAGCTCGTGGTGGCAGAGCCTGCAGCCCTCCAATATCCACTTAACCTGCACCAGACCCCTTGAAGACAGAGTTCCTATTTCACAGATGAGCAAATGGAGGCTCAGAGTCCTGCTCGACTGTTCCTCAAGCCCATGTCATCTCAGGACTCCATCTCTCCCCCGCTCCACCTGGTCTGGCACCCATACCTTTGCCAATGACTCGGTCAGCGTGGGTGACCACCCTTTCATGGGGAATCAGTACATCCTTGACCTCAGCCAGGAGCACAGAGTCCAGGTCCCCAAGCTGGATGGATCCTTTCCGCAGCAATGGGACACGGGACCCATCCCCGCCGTCTGATGAGGATATTCTGTGGACCTGAGTGGAGGAATCCTGGCCAGTGATAGGAGGGGCTGTGGAGGAAGAGAAGGAATGAGGGGCTGGTGGAGCAGACAGTATGGTCCCACCTTCTAGCACCTCCAGCATCTCACCAAGGCCATTTCTGTAGTCAGAGCCTGAGCGGAGCAGAGGCAGAGGCACGGCTCCAGGGGTCCGGTCCAGGGAGGCCAAGTCTTCCAGGTTCGAAGAAAGAACTGTGGACAAATGCCTGCTAGTAGCCAGCCACTCCAAGGTCCTAGAGGCTGACCCAGACCCAGGAGGTGTGGGCAGATCCCCAAGGCCTGGACAGAGAGAGGATATAGCGGCTTGGAGACGTCATAGTTTGGGGGTGAGGACTGGGTCAGGATGGCAGTGGAGGGCTCACCTAGCTGCTTCCTCCGGTGGTAACTGAAGACCAGTATGGCAGCCAGCACAGCCACAAGCAGGAGCAGAGCCAGGAGGACACCGAGGAGCGTGCTCTGGGGGACCCCTTCCAGACCTGGCCGCACTACCTTGCCCAGGATGTGGCACCCACCATCCACGCAGACCTGGGGGGCATTAGGTGGCGGCTCAGGCCCAGCCTGTAGACCGCCGCCCCACCACCCGTGTCTCCTGAGGAGGGCCAACGAGCTGCCTACCTGCAGAGGAACACCGTCCTTGCCAAGTTTCAGGGAGGGGGGCAGGGGGCAGACTACCACATCCCCCCGCAGCTCGTGCTGGCAGCTCTTGCCACTCACAGTCACATTCACCGCCACGCAGTCGGCCACAGTGCCCAGCCCGATGTACTGCAGAGACAGTCACGGGGGCTGGCCAGTGCCCACCCACCCCACTCCTTCGGCGAGGCTGCAGCCCTACCCCCTCCACTGTCCTCACCCCTCATCCCCCACACCTACCTCAAACTTAATGGCATGCTCCTCAGGCTTCAGGGGGGCCAGGTCCTTGCTGGGTGGGTGGGGTGGAGGCAGGAAGCGAAAGCCAGGCAGTGTGTAGCCAGGAGCTCCATCCCCACGCACACTCAGGTTTCCTGTCACCCACCCTCGGCGGCCTCGGACCACGTATTCGGGCAGGCGGCACCTGTGTTGCTCCGGGAGCTGCCCCTCACACTGCGGGGCCCAGGTGAGAGCGGTAAGCCCCGGTATCCTAACTTCAGCCAGCCCGGCCCCCTGAACCCAGCGTGGGCTGGGGCTGAACTCAGGGGACTGGTGTGGCCTTCCTCCCTCCTGGCGAGTGCCCACTCAGCAGCTGCCAGCACCCACTCACCGTGTTCTCCACTGCCCTGACCCCATCATGGAATGACAGCGTGAGGTGCCATGCGGAAGTCAGATGCTGGCCACGGATGGTGACGTGGGAGCCACTGTGGAGGAGAGCGGGGTGGTGGGCCTCGGGGTGCTCTCTGAGGCTGGATCCCTCATCCTTCAGAGACCAGAATGGGCGAGGAGGTGACACTTACGTATAGCCACATTTGGGGCTGATACCCAGGACAATGGGGTCTTCCCGGTAGTGGAAATTCCAAGAGCCAGGCACCTCGGCGCCCCCTACCTGCAGGCGAATGGGAACGCTGGCAGTAGCGGCCCCAGGGGGCGTGGTGCATAAAAGCTGCCCCTCGCTGACCCTGCGGAACATGGGGATTGGGCTCAGGGCACCTTCCAAGTGATGCCCAGGCCCAGCTCCTCCAGGGGCCAACAGACCCCTCCCAGTTCCTCTATCGGTCATCTCCCCGACCTGCCCAAACTCCATGGTCTGTTTGAAGACAGGGTGGTCCCAGTAAAGCCTCAGGGAGGAGCAGGGGCCCCACAGCGCTGGCTGCAGCCAGTGGACACTATAATGGGCTCTCTCACCATCCCCAAACCACCTCTGCGCTGGAGGGAGCAACAGACACTTCTTCCTGGACCGTTCCCTCCACTGAGTGACTGAGCCCTCCTCCCCGACCCTGTCAGGGACCCAAGCCCTACCTGGTGAGGGTTCCCCGAGGCGGGGCCCTGTCGCCTCCCATCCCCCTTCCCTCTGGCTCTTACTGTTTCAGCGGGCACTCAGTCCCGTTGACCAGCACAGCCTGGCTGGTGCCAAGAGACAGGCCTCGGCCTTCAAGCGTGAGGCAGGTACCTCCTGCCCGAGGGCCAAAGAAGGGTCGGACTGCTGTCAGCGCTGGTTCCTAAGAGGGCATGGAGGTGGCTTAGCCTGGAATAGGAGGCTGTCCCCTCCAAACCCTTCCCTGCCCGAACTGCCCACCTGCCCAAGGACACAGACAAGGCAAGCCGGCCTCACCATGAAAGAGAAGCCTCCTAGCACGGAGGTGCCATCTACCCGGAAGTGCCTGCCCAGTGGCATATTGGTCACAGTGAGGCTGACGTTTGCAGGCCCGGCTACCTGCGTGCTCAAGGGCTCCAGCTCACACTGAAAATCCTCTATGAAGTCCTTCCGGGGCAGTCGGCTGGGACATCAAGAGAACTCAAGGTCGGCCGGGGTGATGGGTCACACAGGCCTACTGGCCTGCGCACCACAAATCACAGGTCTCCTCTGAGCTTAAAGATATCATCTACCTACCCATGCCTCAACCCTGGGCCAACAGGAACTGTCGGTGCAGGGACTAGTTTGGCCATAACTCAACAGACAGGTAAGGCACATGCAGGCTCAGAAAGGAATAGAGGTGTCACCCCAGACACAAAACAAGCAGAGCCACCGCAGCTCGCCCCATGCAAGATGAGGACAGGATCTCACAGCAAAGGGGCTGCTCGGTTTACCCGCATCAGGGACGGAAACAGGAGGGACCAGTCATACCTGAGGTCTGAGTTGCCTTTAGGTAACAGTCGGCAGGGACTTCGACCCACAGTGACCTGATGGGTGCCATCAGGCACCAGCCCAGGAGGGTACAGGTAAAAGTTGGAGCCACATAAGGTCAGCCTTGTGCTGCCCCTTAGGGGTCCACTGCGGGGATAGAACTGAAAGGGGGAGGAGAACATAGGCTGAGTCCCTCTGTGGGTCAGGACTCTCAGGCCTGTCTGCTTCCCCCTAAGTTTTCTGCCATACTCCTTTCCTGCCACACACTCCAGTCACCCCAGGTCATGCTTGTGTGCTGGATGCTAAGTTGCTTCGGTCATGTCTGACTCTGTGTGACCCTATGGACTATAGCCTACCAGGCTCCTCTGTCCATGGGATTCTCCAGGCAAGAATATTGGAGTGGGTTGCCNTCACCCCAGGTCATGCTTGTGTGCTGGATGCTAAGTTGCTTCGGTCATGTCTGACTCTGTGTGACCCTATGGACTATAGCCTACCAGGCTCCTCTGTCCATGGGATTCTCCAGGCAAGAATATTGGAGTGGGTTGCCATGCTCTCCTACAGGGGCTCTTCCCGACCCAGGGACTGAACCCCCATCTCTTGCATTGGCAGGTGGGTTCCTTACCGCTAGTGCCACCTGGGAATCCTTTCACTCTAGGTCAGCAGTCCCCAGCCTTTTAGGTACCAGGGACTGGTTTCATGGGAGACAGCTTTTCCATGGACCAGGAAGAGGAGAGATGGTTTTGGGATGATTCAAGCACATTGTATTTATTGTGTACTTTGTTTATAATCTAATGCTGCAGCTGATCTAACAGAAGGTACTGATCTGCAGCCCAGGGGTTGGGGACCCCTGCTCTAGGTCACATGCTAGTCACCATTCAATTCTATTCTGCCTCAAAGTCTTTGAATGTGCCCTCTTTGTAGCTACTTAGGACCTCCCAGACCTGAGGAAGATCATAGTTAAGACCTGCTGACTCCCACCCCAGTTCCAGCAGGTCCCATCCCTTAACTGTGTCCTACCAGGGAAGCCATACCTCAGTAAGCTCGGGGGGGCAATAGTCCTGTTGCCAGGAGCCAGGACACTCCTTCTGCCGGCCACACATGCCCCCACACCATCCACAGCCCATGAAGCGCTGTGCCCGCAGGCAGCGCCCACAGGTGAGGAAGTGGCGGCAGCCAGGGCCCCGGATTGGTACCTGGAAGACCTGGAACAGACAGGTATCTCAGGGGTGGCTGAAGGGGGAGGCTAAGGCCCCTAGAACTCCTGGTTCCACTGTAAATCAGGGTGGTGAGACCTGTGTGTCAGTGCCTCCTGGATTCGAACAGGAGCCTGTGCTCCCAACAGCCCAGCCCCAGGCCCTACCGTGCCCACCTTACCTGGTCCCCAGAGGCAAAGAGCAGGTGGTCCCCAAGGCGTCTGACACCCCGATGCACGGGCTGCCCATTGCTGCCCAGTGAGAAGTTGGACACGTACAGCAAGTAGTTGAGAGACCTGGCCAGCTCCACCTGGGACAGGTTGGCCATGAGCAAAACGGGGACAGGGATCTGGGGACGAGGGGCCGCGGAGACGAGGGACTCACCTGCAGGATGCGCCCGTCGGCTGTGCCCATGTGGGCCACTGTGACGTTGTCGAGGCGCGTCACGTACAATGCCGTGACCTCCACTGGTCCCAACAGCCCGTTGAATAGGTCCACCCGTAAGAGGCTGCTGCTGACGAGCAGAGGGAAGTGGCGGCAGCTGATATTGGGGCTGGAGACCCCCAAACCAGGCTGGGGAAGGTCAAAGAAGGAATCAGGGCTCATCTCCATGCGCTGAACCCTTCGGGCCTCTGTCAGGGACCACAGTGGCCTAAATTCTCACCTGGCCTGGCTGGAGAAGGCCCCAGACCTGCCAGGCATCCAACCTTCCACCATGCGGCTCTCAGATCTAGCCAGGCCAAGGAAGAAGCGTGAGGCCAGAAGGCTGGCTCCCCCACCCGGAGCCTGGCCCTTCCCTGCCACAGCCATTCTGATAACGTGTTATGGAGCCTTCCAGAGACAACCCCACTCTGTTATCACTACCACTACCACGTCACTCCTATTTTACAGATAAGGCTCAGAGATGTCTGCCCACCTGTCAAAGGCCTTGTCACCTCCCAGGAGAGGAGCCGGGCTGACAGTCTTGAGTTCCTGACCAGAGTCCTCTCCTGCCCCCTGCTGGTCCTGCCCCATATTTCAACAAACCCTGTCACCTCTTAAACCTTCAAAGTCTCCACCCGCTTAATGAGCTGAACTCTGAGATTAATTGGGCGGCATGGGCTTGGTAACATGGTCCTTCTCCCTGAGATGCCAAAGATCTTCTGGCACCTCCAGCCGCTACCTGTATCTCCTTTGAGGTACAGGAGGGATAAACCAGGGCCTGAAGGCCTGGGTGCTAGGAAACACTAATTTCTCTACTGTTTTTAGCAGGAAGGTGTTTGGGGGACATCCAGTGCCCCAGGTCAGGGTTGTGGAAGCTTCTGGGAAATCAGAGGTGAAGGTATGGATGCAAGGGTATTGGAGCTGGATGCAAGGTACAGGCAAGACTCTGTAGCCCTCGTAGCTTGGGACCCTCCCTTGCCAGCCCTAAGGGTCCTCCTCCTGACAGGAGGCCCCTGTCTGACAATGTGTGCTTAACCCAGTCCTGAGACCTCAGCACTGACTGTAAGTCTTAGAGCAAGACCTCAGCATAGAGCTGGGCCCTGAAACTCCACACACTGGATCTATAGCGTGGGTGGGTGGGGACTAGAAGTCTGTCCTAACTGGAGGTGAGTAAAAGTCCTGATCCTAGCGGGAAGCCAGCCAGGTGTTTTCTGTATGACTCAGGGACAGGTGGGGCTATGCGCTGGAAAAGAGGCCCTGCCCTAATCAGAGGCCCTACCCCGCCTGTGTGGCCCTGGGCTCCAGGGCCTTGGCTCTGGATTCCTAGGCTTGTCTGGGGGCCCCGGCCTCCTGAAATCACCGAAGTGTCCAGTACCCCGTAGAGGAGGGTGACTCCACCAGACTCAAACCCCACCTGAACCCATGGAGGGCAGGGACCAGCTCTGAGGCCCTCAGGCTTCGTGAGGGCAGCCCCAAGGAACACAGACTGGCTTTCCTCCTAGAGGCTGTGTGCGCAGTCACTGGACAAACATGGGACAGGCTGGTTCACACACTGCCTGGGGGCCTGACCAGATTGTGGGCAGGGCTGGAGATTAGCCCTTTCGAGCCTTGTACTGCCAAGCGGGGCCGAGTGTCTTCTAAGCTCCTGACCCCTAGCCAAGTCAGAGAGAGGTCCTGATTCCCCAGAGAGAAGGAGAGGAGGGCAGTGAGGGTTCCCTAAGTGCAGACTAGGGATTCCCACCCCTAGGGCCTCCTCAACCCAGATGGAGTCAGCTGAAGGAGGATGCTGAAGATCTCCCCCTCTTCGTTGTGTGTAAACTCTCCTCCTGCCACTGGGGCATCAATCAGAGCAAAAGGAGACAGCGAAGACTGTCACAGCAAGGCCAGAGCCACAGGGCAGATAATGACTCTGAGACCAGTGACTATGGGTTAGTTCCCTGAAAGGCCACTTGTCCAAGCCCATTCATTCACCCATTTTCCTTGGTTTAATCTCTTGTAAGTAGGGTGGGACTGTTTCAGTGGCCTCAAGAAGTCAGTTTTAGGTCTGTCCTCAGGGAAAAAGCATTTTAAGGACCATCCTCTTAGTCTCTGTTCCAGCTCCCTAACACCATGGCTGAAGGGAACCTGTGCAGGGTCTGCCGGGAGGAGCACCTTAGTTCAGACTAGGCTGGGAGACCTCCTTCCTGGGATGAGAAGGGCGCCAACTATGGTGAAAGAAAGCCTGGGACTCCTGCATGGTGAACCAATCCAGCCAGCCCCTCCTAGGCCTTTACTCATAAGCAGATGTTTATAGTTGCTTGCACAAGACCGGGGTGAGTCTCCTGGAATCCACTAGAGCCAGGCCGCCTTCCCACTATGTCCTGATTCCTCTCCCAGTCACCCCACTGAGAGCAATCAGTGATGAGTGGGTCCATAAAGCCTAGGGCAGGCACGATCCCTGACAAGCACCCAACTTTCAAGGCCCAGAAGGATCTATGGAACAGGGGTGGAGGGGGGCATTCTCTGACAACTCCTGCCCCACCCTCTTGGGAAAGCAGAGCAAAACAAGCGCTCCCACAGGGAAAGTGAAACTGTGTTGGTGAGTAGATGTGAGTCTGGGTGAATTTGTGAGTATCTGCCTGTGGATGGGGGGTGAGGGGCTGCTTTTTGTGTGTGTCCCTAAGTGTATAAACTGGGGGCAGGTAGAAAGGGACAACCACCATTGTACCCAGAGTTTGGAAGTATGCCTGGCAGAGAGAGAGTTATGATGCAATCCAATTTTCCCATAACCAGGGAAATTACCCAAAAAAGCAAGAGGCCATGGTAAGTGAGAGGGTGAAACAGGAAAAGGGTTTAGCAACAGGATCTAGCCTGGCCAGGAGATGAGAGTTCAGTATGCCATTTGACTGACTCCCCCTAAGAAACTGGGTGGAAGAGAAAGCTTCTTCCCGCCTGCCTTCCCCCTCCTAGACCCTCTCAGCTGTGGATGGGAACTGAACACACACCGCTCACAAATGAGAGCCGCTTCCTTCTGCTTACCGCATCTGGGCAAAAACTGGGCAACTGGAAGAAGTCTAGCCCTCGCCGCAAGCCAGGAGGGACCGGAGGCTCACAACAGCGCTCTACGCCCTGCTCGATGAGAGTGTCCAGCAGCGGGATGGGGAACGCACAGACCACAGAATTGGGATCCACACCTGGGCGGCTGTCTCTGCTAGCCGAGAAGACCCCAAAGAGCACTTCCTGGCCCTCAGGGATGCTCAGCTCAGCGGCGAGGTGGCCGCCCACTGGAGCGGCGTGGGCTGCCCGCAGCACCGGGTAGGGCTGCCCGCCCTCATGGGCCGCGCGTCGCCGGCGTTTAGGGGCGAAATGGCAGTCGAGGACCAGCTCTCGGTAGTCGCCCAGGTCAGTCTCGACAGCACTGAGCCGTGCCAGGCGCGTGTGCAAGGCGCCAGGAGCAGCTTCCACGTCGGTGGGCTGTACCATCAGGAAATAGACGAAGGCTCCGGCGTGGAAACTGTACACATATTCGATGCGATAGGAATCGAGGTGCTCGGGCAGCACCGAGAGTGCTCCGAAGCCTGCTGCGAATCCTGAACCGTCGGCCTTGAGCCGCCGGATGGACACCGAGAGCGGGCTGAAGCTGGCGGCCACTGCCGAGTCCAGTGACGATGCCACGTACAAATAGGACGCCTGGCCCTGCTCAACCACAGTCACGAGGGTGCCCAGAGGGCTGGCTACACAGTCGGGACAGTCCTCTGGCCGATTGTGCTCTGAGAAAAGGCAGACCGGTGGCGCCAGGTGCAGGGCTGTCCCTCCCGGCTCTAGCTCATGCAGGAAGCAGCGACCACGAAGGCTGGAGCCACAGCTGATCAGTGCGGGAAGCGCGGGTTCCAACACCAGAACCTGTGCATCTGTGTCTCCGGGCGGGCCGTGGGGGCCTGGGCCACAGGCCTCACACGTCTGGCAGCCAGGGGCCCCAACAGGGCCGGTGGCCAGGCTCTCAACCGGCTGCAGATCAGGTCCAAGCACATGCAGGCGATTGCGTGTGGCCACGAACACCGCACTCCCTTCCCTGCCGCCCTCGTAGGTTGCAACGGCTTGTACCGGACTGCCGCCGGAGAAGCTGGGCACCGAGTACTCCACAGCAAAGTCGCGGGAAGCAGCATACGGGATGCGCGAGCACTGCCAGGACCCGCCAGCCTCGGGCACCGCCAGCAGCGTCGGCGGCAGCAGCAGCAGTAAGAGGAACGGCTGCAACAGCGGCGGGTGGAGCTCCATCGAGGCCCAGGTAGGGCCCCGTGGAGGTTCCCGCAGACCCGGGCCTGGCTGGGAGCAGACTCAAGTCTGGGTTGGGACCCGCGTCGAGGGTCGATCCTGGGAGCCCCGGAGCAGCTGACCCCACAAGGACTCCTGAGATGCCCACCGCCCTCTCCTGCCCACGTTGGCCGAGCGCCTGGCGCTGGCGGACACAAGCAGAGAGGCCGCCTCACCTGTTGCTCTTGTTGCCGCTCCCAGCCGGAGATTAGAGCAAAGTCTGTCGGAGCTACCCCGGCGCGGCGGACAGGATGGGGCGTGGGGGAGGAGCTGTGGGCGGGGCCTGCTGGTTGGCTGGCTGGCCTAGCTCAGCCCCTCTGCTTAGGCGACTTTGCCCGCCCTCGGAAGCCTGGGTCCTACACCTACGCTTGGGCCCTTTTTCTCAGTGGCCTGTGGGTGAGTGGGTGTAGAGTGGCCCGGAGAGACGTTTAGTAGATCTGAGCTGTCCTGTCCCGCCCCCTGACGATCGACTGGGCGGAAATGGGAGGGGTTGCCCCAGCGCGTTTGAGGACCATTTGGTATCCTTCTTCCCTCGGCTCCAGGATACAGCAACATTCTCAGACACTCGTTCCTGGTCAGGGCCCAGGGGACCCTCCTTGTGGGGACCAGAAGCCAGAAATGTGTGGAGAACCACAGGGGAGGTGTGAGGAGACCCCAGGAGTGGCACTGCCCTCTGTGAAAGTGTTATTCAGTCGTGTCCGAATCTTTATGACTGTAGCCCGCCAGGCTTCTCCGTCCGTGGGATTCTCCAGGCAAGTATACTGGAGTGGGTTGCCATTCCCTTCTGGGACTATCCCTCTGTGGACTTGCTCTGGGCTGACTGCGACAGGATGGCGGTCAGAGGCCACTGCCTTGGCCCAACCCTAGCTCTGGTCTGTCTACCACTGCCTCAGTAGGTGGCAGCTGCAGGGATGGGGTCAACAGAACACAAGTGCTGGCCTTGCTTCCTGGTTCTGTTCCAGCACCTTCCTGATATGCAGGAGACATGGGCTTTGGCTTTCAGGGAACCTCTAACCTGTTCTGTTAGCCTTGCTGGGCCTCAGGCTTTCAGTCTCTGAAGTGAGGTGGTTGCCCAGAGTTCTCTCTCCAAGCTGTGATTTGTGCAGGGTGGGAGTAGAGGAGTCAACCCAGGTCTGCTCTTGCCATCTCTCAGCATCTGCTCTTTGGCAACTACACCCCCCAACACTGGAGTGTCCTGGGGGACATGTTTAGCCTGACATCCCCCTCAGCCAGGTGGGCATGGGCCATGGAGAGAGGGAAAGCTTCACAGAGTGACCCTAGATTGAGTTCTGAGTGACCTGTGAACTGTGAGTCCCAGAGGTTTGTAGGGTAAGGAGTGCGGGTGAGGAGAAGAGACAGCCCAACAAGATTCAGCCTGGCCCTACGAGAACCTCCTCCACTCATCTCCAGCCTATACCCTAGTTCCTCCTTCCAGGAACGCCTTTTCCCCTTCCTTCACTTGCAACACATGTGGCATCTCCTCCAGGAAGCCTGCCTGATCTGGGTGGTGCCAAGTCCATTTTGTGGGTGCCATACATCCTGTGCTAAACCTACCCCAGGACAGTTCACTGTGGATAACTCACACCCCCCTTCACCAATTCCTAATTCGGGACTCCCCTACCCCTCCAGGCTGGAGCTCCTGGAGCAACTGGGGGGAGGTGGGGAAGAGCATAGGGTAGCCACACCCAGTGCTGGAAGGATACTGCACCTGAGGCAACATAAAAGGCACTCCCTTCTCTAACCTGAATTGCCCGGAAATGAATAGACACCTTCAGAAATTATGGCACCATTCCTATATTCCACAGTCAACATGTCTAAAAGGTAGTCAAGTGGGACAAAACTGAAATAAAACGTTCCCTGCCTGGCACCGAGGCATGGGTTCTTGGGACCTCCATCCTGACTCAGGATATTGGGAGAGACTTCTAGGGATTGGGAATAAATTTCAAGGGCCTTCCCTGGTCACCTGTTTGGGAGTGGGGAGTGGGGGGGTCTGCAGTAATCAACAGTTGGTTCTCTGCTGCCATCATGCGGCCAAGCTGTTGACTGCCTCCAGGCTGGCATCTCCTCTCAAGTAGCCTAGACTTTGGACAGCAGCCCTGGTTTTGGATAGAGTGCCCTTTCCTCCCTCCTCATCTGCTTGGTCTGTGGGAAGGGAGTAGGCAAGCCATGTCAGGGAAGTCAGCTAATGGGGCCTTGCAGGGCTGAGAACAAGTGCTTTTCTCAAGGTGAATTCACAAGGCCCAGCCAAGGTTCAGCTTAAATACCTACCCCACTGCCCTTGAAAAGAGTGCTAGCCACTTTGCCTTCTGGGCCCTCATTTCCCTGTGAATGCTACCACAGAGCACTGGTGCCAGCCTCTTTCTCCAACCCAAAGGTCATCCTGGTGGCCGCAGGGGGATCTCTCTAACCACAAAATATCCAGATCACTCTGCAGCTTAAAAATACTCAGTGACTCCCCATTGCCTGAATTTTCCCTGGAGTTTGAGAACCCTGGGCCTTAAAGACTCCTCCAGCTTCACTGTAACCCAATGAACCTGTCATACCAGTTTCTTTACCATATCAGGTTTCATACCAGGTTCATCCCTTGCAGGTTCTTCCACTAGGTTCTTCCACTAGGAACACCTTTCCTTTTTGCCTGTTGTCCCTTCCTTGCTACCCAAACAGGTAAACCCCACGGTCCTAGGTGCCTACTGTCCTAGGTATATGCACTTATCTAATTGTGACTCTCCCTTCCCACCCCCGCCCAGAATAGGTGCTGAACTGCAAGAAGCTGGGAGCCCTACAGAGATTAGGGCAGCCAGCAGGGACACTGGGGGGCTGACCACTGACCCAAAAGAACACCAGTAGCTGCCAGAGACAGGTGCCTGGCATCACCTTGGCCCCAGAACCGGGTTTGGTGCCCTGGCCAAAATTCAGGGAAGTAACAAAAACAGGAAACAGGCAAAAAAAGAGATGCNGGCTGACCACTGACCCAAAAGAACACCAGTAGCTGCCAGAGACAGGTGCCTGGCATCACCTTGGCCCCAGAACCGGGTTTGGTGCCCTGGCCAAAATTCAGGGAAGTAACAAAAACAGGAAACAGGCAAAAAAAGAGATGCAGGGCATGTGCAGTGTGAATGGCAGCCACTAAGCCTCTGGCTGCTCCATAGGTGCTTCGGGGTCTGGGCGCGTAGCCTGCTGCCTAATCCATTCTATTATGATCTAGGGTGAGGCCAAGGGGTGGGGCCAAGGGGAAGGGCTATGCTGCCTTTTCCTGGGACAGTAAGTGAATCATTTCAGTGCATCCTTGGCCCATGCCACCCACACAGACACATTCTCTAGCATGGGTTGGTTTTAGCGGCAGAGTGTCTTAGTCCGGCACTCAGACTCACATGAGGGTGATTCACTCTATAGTCTGAAGATCATATTCTGTGGACATTATTCTCCCATGAGTATTTCTGAGGTCTTCTGCTCCCCTGGCCAATGAGACAGTTAAGCTATGGCATAACTGAGAGAGCCTCCAGCAGGAAGGTAGAGGCTTTCTGCACTGTGCCTTGGGCTCTGTCCAGAAAAGTTCTCATGTTGAGTGAATGGGGCTGGGCCTTCACTTCTGAGCCTCCTAGGATGTTCATGGTGACCCATGAAGGCTGGGCCGTGCCAGGTACCGTGCCAGGTGACTGAAGAGGGCATCAGCTGTTCTTCTTAGGGCAGGATCCACTCCTACCCGAGAGGTCAGCTGGGTCTTCTTCTTCCAGGTTCTCCAGCTTACTCTTGAGGAATGTGCTGGCTGGAGGTAGGGGAGCTGAGGTGGACAGCCTTCATGAGGAAGCCTAAACTGGGACAGTTTTCCCAGAGGCCTACAGCTGGAGTGAGGCTGGACTCTGACTTTGCCTGTACTTAACACTACGTCACCTCACCAACGGTTCCCAGACATGCCAGGGCTCAGACCCTCTCCTCTCAGCTGTACTTGTCTCACTCAGCACAGCCCCTGCTGAACAACAGCAGCCCCTTAAGCAGAGCATCAGCCAGGGCTCCCAGGTAGTTGGGTAGTCTTTGGGGGCACACAACTGGGGATCCCACCAAGGAGNACCCCAAAGTGTACCTGAGCCATCTTCTTAATTTAGGTTGAAAGCCCAGTAACAGGTCAATGAAGTGGGCTAGGTTTACAGTTTAAGTCAACCTTCCAAGATGGTTCAGGCTTTCCTGATGGCTCAGCCCATAAAGAATCTGCCTGCAATGAGGGAGACCTGGGTTTGATCCCTGGGTTGGGAAGATTCCCTGGAGAAGGGAACGGCTAACCACTCTAGTATTCTGGCTGGGAGAATTCCATGGACTGTATAGTCCATGAGGTCACAAAGAATTGGACACGACTGAACGACTTGCACCTTCACTTTCTAAGATCGTTCAGTTTCTAGTCTTTCCCATATCAGCTGGTCCACCACTAAGTTGTGCTTTCAACTTGGTGAAGCCAAATACATGGAAACTGAGAATGTACTACTAATTCTTCAGTTTCTCTTGTCCTGTGGCTCACAGATTCCTGCCTTCCTATCAGAAGGGAGACACCTCATGAGAGGCTAAGAAAGCATCATGGAGGAAGTGACATTTAAATGGAATCTCAAGGGGTAAGTAGGAGTTTGTGATGTGAGTGCCTTGATAATAGAAGGGATCAACAGTGTCGTGTGAGAACGTACAAGGGGTGGGGGAGGCCATTGGGGTCCCAGAGAACTCTTTACATGTGGCAGGACTCCAGCTGAATGAAAACAGCCCAGCCCAGGGGCAGACTCTGAGCGCATGTGATGCTGTGCAAAGGAGGGGAAAGAGAGGCTCAAATGTGCATGTGCTAAAGCAACTATATTCCAATAAAAATTTTTTTAAATAATAAAATCAAATAAAATCATAAGAGAATTCTATTTAAAAATTTGCATGTGCCCCTGTGCATGGGCAGGGCTTAGGGAAGAGGAGCCAGGGTTTGTATGTGAGTGAGAGAGGGTGAATGAAGGAACCAGTGACAAGGCCCCTCAGTGTCTTCCCCAAAGCACTTTAATGCATACACCGCCCCACAGTTGCTGCCTGCTGCAGCCGGGGGAGGGGGAGCAGAGAGGCCAGAGCCACCTGGAGGTTCCCAGGCTTCCACAGCCCGGTATGCCTAGGAGGGCTGTGCCCACGCACATTCTCATCAGTACGTGAGGGGCGTGAGGATGAAGAGGCGGTCTTCCTCTTTGCGGATCCAGCGCATCAGTTTATGGATGGCACTGACGGCTGACGCCTTGGTCCCCAGTGGGCTGTAGCACATGTAGAGCTCAAAGGCACCCGTCACCTGGAGGAGGGGGCACAGGGTGGTCAATCAGGTTGTCTAAGGACCTTGCCCAGGACCCCGAGGCAGCCCAGCCCACTCCATGGCCACCTTACCCAGGCCAGGAGGTTCTCGTTGGGGCCAGTGTAGTAGATCGTCTTCAGGGGGCGGGAGGCATTGTGGGCGCGGCTATGCAGGTACTGGTAGAGGCCCAGCAGCCGCTCCTGCTCCTCTTCACTGTTGTAAGGGGCCTCAATCTCAGGGCTGGAGATGGGGGAGTGGGTTCGCAAAGGAATGACTCCCACTGACTTCTCTGGAAATCCAGAAATGCCTATTCCTAGCCATGGAGACTCCACCATGTGGCCTACCCTCCGGATGCCATCCCACCCACAACCAAGCCACTGTCTCCTCCCTGCTGAAGACTGCCCAGGACAGGGGTGGGGGTGGGGTGGGGTGGAGCCCTGGGAGTCCACCCAGACTGCAGCCCTCTTCTCCCTTCACCCCCAAATTCATGGCAGCTTTGGGGAACCTCCCTGTGGAGAAGCCAATCTGAGTTTAGGTGTCCTAGAGAGAGTGACAGGACAGGAGGAGAACTGAGTTGGGAAACTTCCGGACCAAAAAGGGGATAACAGGAGGATAGAAGAGGCCTCATCGGGCCCCAGCCTTTCTGTTAGAGGACGTGGAGGAGTCCTGCCTGCCGGCTGGGCCAAACTGACCCCTAAGGCAGAGTAGCTCCAGGGCCAGCAACCCAGGAGACCTTGGTGCAAGCTTCCTTCCCTAGGTGAATTGGGTATTTCAAGGCCCTCTGGGAAATGAATGAAGTAGAGAGGTCTAGGCTGATGGGGAGTAGGGTGATAAGGGGTGGAGTTCCCTAGGGTCAGAGTCAGACAGACACAGCAAGTCGGCTCATCCCCAGAGGGGTGGTCAGCTTCAGGACTGCATAAGGGCTCAGGCCCAACAGGCGCCCTCTCCCCACGCCCCTGTCTCCCTCCAGCAGCGTCCCCAAGGCCCACCCTCACCTGGTGAAGAGTCCTGAGCTCTTTGACTTATACAGGAAGTGGCGCAGGTCGGGGACGCCCACCTGGGCAACACTGTAGTAGGGTGTGCGCAGTGCGTCCCTGAGCGCCAGGTGCGCTCCGCGCTTCCGCAGGCGCTCCTGAAAGCGGCGGCGGCAGTCAGAGACAGCAAAGAAGTCCTCGCGGTCGGTGGAGACGAGCAGCAGGCAGAGATCCGTGTCAGGCTCCAGGTAAGAGATGTGTGCGTGGAAGAAGCCGGCCGCGTTGAATTTGGGCAGGCACACTGGCGTCCAGGCCTCGCCCTCGCGGAAGGATGAGGAGGAACTTATGAGGTTGAAGAGCAGGTGCAGATCGATGGGATGCAGGAATTGGTCCTTGCGGCGCACGAGGGCCACGAGCTGGTTGCGCGCCAGCAAGATGGAGAAGACCAGGCTGCGGGCGCGTGCCTGCTGCAGGCTGGCACTCACCACATCGCGCACCGCCGCTGCCAGGGGCAGGCAGCGCGCCGCCCCCATCAGGAAACTGGGGTCTCGCGCCATGAGCTGCAGCAGGTTGTCCGTGATGCGCTCCGAGCCTGAGAGCAGGCGCCGCAGGTCATAGTTCTGCTTCTGCTGGAAGATGTGGCTCAGCTGCGCGCCCGTAAGCAGGCTTAGGATCTGGTAGTAGATGTAGAGCAATTCCTGAGCCAGTTCCTGCGCCGACTGCCGCGTGCGGGCCACCGCCACCAGCACCAGTGGGCTCCGGCGCACGAACACCACCTTGTAGCCATCTGATGGGGTGGATGGATGGGGGTGGCATCAGCTCCAGCCCCTCTCCCGGGAAAGCCCTCCCGGATTGGCCTGGCCCAGCACCCTCAGAGCCCCGCTTTCTCTGCTGGAGCCTCACTTTCGCCCACGTGTGTGAGTGAGCGAGTGTGTGTGTGTGTGTGTGTGTGTGCGCGCGCGCGCGCGCGCACGCGGAGCTGAGGCGCTTCAGTCGTGTCCAACTCTTGCGACCCCATGGACTGTAGCCCGCCAGGCTCCTCTGTCCATAGGATTTTTCAGGCAAGAATACTGGAGTAGGTTGCCATTTTCTTCTCCAGGGGATCTTCCTGACTCAGGGATCCAACCCAGGTCTCCTGCACTGCAGGCAGATTCGTTACTGACTGAGCTACCAGGGAGTCGGCTTCACAGACTGGGTCCAGCTGAAAATGTAGGAAGCACTTCAGGATGGTGTGTTTACACATCCTTTGGACTTCCCTGGTGGTCCAGTGGTTAAGACTCTGCCCTTCCACTGCAGGGGACTTGGGTTCCATCCCTGGGTGGGGAACTAAGATCCCATATCCCCTACAGTGTGCCAAAAAAAAGAAATTCTTTTTTAATAAATTAAAACAAAAATAGGGGGGGAAAGCCATAAAAAATGGAAAGAAAATTGTTTTAAAAAATTCAAAGAAAACCCTCAAATAAATAAACAAAACCCACACATTTTTGGGCTAAGTTAAGTGGCAAGAGCTGGGTGGACTCAAGATCTGCGATTTTTTTGGTCACCTCCCCAGGCTTCTTACTCTAAGGGCAAAGTCCATGTGCAAGCCACCTTTGAACCTCCCCGCAGCTCTATGAGGCAGTCAGTGCTGTTTCCCTGTGCTCTCAGATGAGGACCTGGGGCTCACTGAGGTGGAGGGACTTGGTCAGACAGTATATCCCAGCCCTCTAGTCCCTGGGGGTCCAAAACCTGCTGTGGATGAACTGTGTGGCCCGGGAGCCCTCCCAGCAGCCCTCCGGGGTCTCACCTGCGTGGATGGAACGGATGGCATTCTTGTCGGCCTCCAGGAAGGACACCAGCGCCACCATGACGCCCATCGTGCTGGAAAGCGCCTCCTCGGACCCGTAGCGGGAGTACACAGGCTTCCCCGCCTCGCTCAGCACAAAGACATGCTTCTGGTGCCGTCGCCAGGCCTCGGCGGCCTCTTCCTCGTCCCCTTCGCCAGCGCCATCCCTCAGGGGCTCCGTGGCTGGTCGCCTGGCTGCCCCTGAAGACTCTGGCCAGTCCTCAGAGCTTCCTGGAAGCATCTCCTCCTGCAGGTCTCGGGCGACCCCTGTCAGCTGGGTGCTCAATTCACTGAAGTCCTGGCTGATCTGACGCATGTCTGTAGCCAGAGGCGGGGGACCCCTGGCACCCTCCTTGGGGCTCTCCCCAGAAGCTGCCCCATCCTCTGATTCGGTCAGGTCCTCGTAGGAACGGGCGTGGACGAACATGGCGCCCTCCTGTCCAGCACCTGCCAGCCAAAAGCACTGGAGCTTAGAGTGGTACCTGCCGGCAGACCAGTTCTCCAGCACAGCGCCCCAGAGTGCTCCAGCTTGACTGCCTGAGGCAGTTGTGATGAGGCAAGCCACTGCTCCCTCTGGCTAGAGTCTGCTACAAGTCATGTGACTTACAGCTCATTGGTCTCCTCACACTGGGAATAAGACCCGAACCCCTCCAGGCTGAGGTGGTGGCTGGTTTTTGCCTGTCCCTCTCACTCTAATCTCACAGTCCCTCGCCCTCTGCTCTTTGAATACCCTCGCCTACCTCAGGGCCTTTGCACCTCCTGTTCCTTCTGCCAGGAAGGCTCTCCCACCTCTTCCCAGGCCAGCTCTCCCGTCACACTTCAGCTCTCAGCAAAGATGCTAGTTGGCCCTGTCACCTGAGCCCTAGCCCTGAGCACTCTATCATGTACCCCCTCCTTGACTTCTCATGGGGCACCTATCAGCTATTGCCCTTCTCCACAACTGCAGTGGAGCTCCCTCTCAAGGGCAGGAACCTGGTTGTTCATCGCTGTGTGCCCAGTACCTCACCCTGTGCATGGAATACCTGCTGTGCTCAATGAATCTCTCTCCTTGGGAGATACCTCCCCAAGCCCATGCAGGGACCCATGGCTCTGAACCCCCTCCAGTGGAATGCTCTCACTAGCCTGCAGCTCCTCCAAGGCAGAGACCAGGTTGATCTTCCTTTACTGAGGTGTTGTTTTTTTTTTTTTTTTTGGTACAGAAGAGTTTAAGAGTTACGTTTTGAGTCTCTATTATGAGTTCAGCACTGTACCAGGCATCAGGGTACAACACGGGTACCCACAGCTCTGTGCTCAAAGAGGTCCCGATCTTGTGAATGAGAGAGATGGGCAATGCCTACACACACAAATGCAACCCTGTAAAACTAGTGTTCTGTACAGAGTGTGGTCAGAGCAGGCCTCTCTTGTGAGGAGATGACGTTTAAGGTGAGAGCTGAGGGAGGGAGAGGGAGCCAGGGAGGGACCTGTAGACCCAGGAAAGAGGAGGAAAGCCCACATGGGCAGTCAGACATCACAGGGCGAATGGCACAACATGAAGTGGAGAGGAAGGCCGGAGGCAGCCAGCCTGGATCCCTCCAGTATCCCCAGCTCATGACAAATAGCCAGTGAGAGAGTGAACACATGCATGAATGAGCGGCTGGGAACTGAGCCTGCCCAGGAGGCTGCTCTGGCTGTGAGCTGGCGGGGGTGCCCGAGGACCCTGCCCGTACCTGGCTCCATCCCCTGGGCCAGTCCTGGTGTGGGGCTCTCTGCTCTCTCCACACTCTGCCCATCGGAAGGCGCCAGCGTGCCATCGGGGCCTTCGCTGCTTCTCTTCCTTTGCATGTCAGCGGCCATCCCTTGGGCTCTCCTGTGGGGCAAACAAAGGCATCCTTGAGGGGAAGGTGCTAGTGGCGGGGCTCACTGGCACAATTAACTGTGCTTAAGGACAGAAAAGTACCCCTCACCAGCACCCAAGTAACTCAGACCTCTAGGGAATGGGTTCTGAATATGCCCTTCGAAAAAAGCGTGCTCTTCTTTTGATGATTATGAAAGGAAGAACACATGGTATCTATTCACTGTAGATAACTTGGAAAATAGAAAAAAAAAAAAAAAGAAAGAAAGAAAGGAATGTCACCACTACCCCACCATTCAGGATCTCTCACTGTTCACATTTTAGTATATTTCTTTCTAGGGTTTTAAAATTTTTTTATTAAAAAAATAATTATTTATTTGTCCATGCCCTGTGGCATGTGAGATCTAGCTCCCTGGCCAGGGATTGAACCCATGCCCCCTGCCTTGTAAGCACGGAGTCCTAACCATTGGACAGTTAGGGAATTCCCTCTACTTTTTTTTAAAACAATGTATATAAAAAGTTATCTGCTGCTGCTGCTGCTGCTGCTGCTAAGTCACTTCAGTTGTGTCCGACTCTGTGCAACCCCAGAGACGGCAGCTCACCAGGCTTCCCCGTCCCTGGGATTCTTCACGCAAGAATACTGGAGTGGGTAAAATGTTATCTATTTATCTACAAACTGATAATAGCAGCTAACCCCCCCTAAATGCCACAGTAGCATGCTAAGCTTATGTGGATTTTTATCCAATCTTATCACTCCCCTCTGAGGAGGCACTCTTGTCAGGCTAGCTTTACAGGTGAAGGAACTGAGGCTGAGAGACTGTAAGCACCTCACTCAAGGTTGAGACAGGAAAGAAGCGCTGGAGCTGAAACCATTCTGTATCTTGATATTTTCCCTTGTACATCCTACCGTGAATACTTCTCCATTCAAAACTCAAGTTGACTGATCAGTTCCTTTTGATATTTAAGTGCTAAGAAAGAAGTGAGTCAGAGCAAGCTGGCTTGTCTCCAGGCCTGAGCCTTGTTTTCCACTTGCATTTTGCATCTCTTGAATCTGGCACCAGGGCTCCCCTTTCCAGTCAAAACCAGCTACGGACATGTGGGTTCTCAGTGCCCATTTGATGGACACCGAGGACAGATGCAGCCTGGTCTCTCAGTCCTCCTGCAGCCTCAGGGTCAGGGGGATGTGGCCGAGAGTGGATGTCAGGGATAACGAAGTTGGGTAGACTGAGGCTCAGCCTCTATGCCCCTGAATGATAGGCTGAAGGGTCTTCATTTGGCAGGCAACATACCATCGACAGGAGACAGGTTCCATCTGAGGCACTGACCCTTTAGTGGAGACAGATTTGACTGTCTGGGCTAGAAGGGCAGCAGAGATTAGCCAGGGACTCATTAGCAGGCACTGCAGGCAGGCCCAGGGCCTGGGCAGGGCTGGTGTCAGTGTGAGCACAGGAGACCCTGCCTCTGCCCTCCTGGGGCAGAGTCTGCAAGGAATAACCGAGGCTTGTCCCTTTACTAACTGTCACCTTGGGCAAAGGACCCCACCCTGAGCCTGGCATGAAGTAGGAGCTCAAAAACGTTCATGAAGAGAGTGATTTTAGGGAAGCAGCATCATCATCACTAGCACTGGCGTAGCCCCAGCTTATCTGTGTCTCAGACCTCTCTCTCTGACCACCCTCTTGACCCAAAGAACTGATTTTCTAGCTCTTCTTCTTGTCATCTTTGTGGTAAGCCACGGGATCCTTTCTTCAAATTAATCTTTTACAGAAGCTCAATGTGCAGAACAGACGGACAGGGAAGCAGGGGCCAGAGACTGGCCTGATGGCCATTCCCACACTGCTCCTGGAGCACCACGGCCTAAGAGTGGGGACCACTGGCCAACAGCATCACCCTGCACAGAGTGTGTTTTGAGTAACCTTCAAAGGAAGTTTATTTGGGAGAACATCTACCTTTGGGGATTTTCTAGGCCCACCCAAGCCTGTCCACCAGGACAATCAAGAGTGATGGTTCCCAGTGAGGGTCAGAGCCCAGAAGACCAAGGTGTGGGCCACCTTGATTGACAAAAGGCCAGAGTAATTAAGAAGCTGCATGGCCTGAACAGAAACCTGGGGAGGCATCCAGAAAAGTCTCCTTTGAAACTGATACCAAGAGAAGCAAGCCAAAACAGGCCAAAACACCCACCGCAACACCACCAAGCCCAGGGCAGTGGATGGGAAGGCAACTAGAGCATGTCCAGGTCTTGAGCAAGAAGACAGAGCCCATACCAGGAACCCAGTAGACCATTATTCCACAAGCTAACTTAAACGCCAGGGTGGGGTCTGCATTTCTGTGTAAAGAGAATGACTACAGACAGATGAGTCTGTCCGGATGCAGGCAGAGGGGGGAGCCAGGGCTTTTGGACCTGGCTCCGTAAATGGAGCCCTAGACTGGGATGTGCTTTTTTCTAAGCAGAGGGTCCAGAAGCATTGCTTTAAGTGCACATGTCCCGCATTTCTGTGTGTACTCACTTGCCCACTCCCCTAGTTGATATCTTCACATCATCTCTCTTCTTAAGCTCCCATCATCTTCTCCCATGCTCACTCTCAGCTCTATCAGTGAGAACTTTCCTTCTAGTTCACTGAGGAAACTGAAGTCACAAAGAGAACTTCCAAGCTGCCCACCACCACCTCACCTTACCTGCCAGACTCTGCCTTCCCTCTTCTTGCTGAAGATGCACTATTCTGGCTCCACTGAGGGTTAACGCCTCCACTCCAGCCCATCTCACCTACCCAAGCATATGGCTTCAGCAGCTGTCGTCTCCCCCTCAGATCATCAGTGTTCCCTTCTTCCCTATCC
The DNA here is from genome assembly GCA_006410875.1 of Neotragus pygmaeus. Taxonomy (NCBI): domain Eukaryota; kingdom Metazoa; phylum Chordata; class Mammalia; order Artiodactyla; family Bovidae; genus Neotragus; species Neotragus pygmaeus. The sequence goes on along the minus strand of SJYV01031728.1, from coordinate 265,375 downwards.
ATCACCAATAGACTGTATTTTAATTAAAAAAAAAAAAGTTAAACGACAAAAAAAAAGAAAAAAGTGGGCAACAGATACAAAGTTATTGATTCTGGACAGAATGTCCAACTTTCATGAAACATATTACTGATGTTCAGGGGGAACCACCTGCAATCAGAATCTGANAATTGAGTTATTGTAGTGTGTGATCAAATTGCAGGTGCACAACCAGAAGGGAATGAACAGGAGAAAAGAACTTGGCCAAAACACACACACACACACACACACACACACACACACACACACACACCCCTCCCCAGAAAAGCTGGGGTCCAGGGAGGGCTTTCCCTTTTGTGTGATATACTTGTTAAATTTGCCAAAAGGAATACAAACCCACCAAACAATTGCTATTTCATTGAGAACTCCCTGCCAACAACTAGAAACAGCACTAGCTGATGACACTGTGAATTCTGAGAGTCAGTAGAGGATTTTAAAGACAAGCAGAAAAAGGATAAGAAAATGAATTTAATAGAGTTTTATTGACAACTTACACCTTATAGAGCTTTTTCTATAACTCTTGACAAGTCTTCTTTGTATCCAAGGTTTGATTGAGTGCTTAAAAGGGGCTGAGATAATAAATTCACAACACAGTAACTGGTAATGTCTGAGACTGATCTCCTCCTTTCTTAGAAGCCAGGGAGGAGTGATCATTAAGCAAACTGTTAGATTTGGAGACAGCCTGAGGACTCTTTGTGCTCACCAACAATTAGGGAGATAAGATCAGCCTGAACTCTATAATCTTCCTTGAACAAACCACGAAGAACTGAACTGAGTTCTGGGCAATGTTCAGAGCCACTGGGACAATGGGAAAAAGTGTCAGATTACACCAGATCCCCTGAGGGTCCCTAGGCTAAGACATGGGTAATGGTTCTTCAGGAAAGGAAAAATATTCATGTATCTTTGCATTGAAAGTTCCACTGCTTGATGAAAATATATGCCTATATTCTTATACTTGTTTTAAAAACTATGGCTTCATAAATAACTATAATATATATATAATATGTATACTGTCTCATATATATATAAAATGATATTTTTCTTTTCCACATTAGAAGCCATGTGAAGCACTGGGAAAAATAATTCTTAGAGATTCCCTTACAATGAGGGGAAGCCATTATTTCATTCCACAGTTTGGCATCTGCTTCAGCAGCAGGGGTAGGGGTGGAGAAGAAGAGAGCAGTGTTAACTTGTATGGAGACAGGTTGCAGATGTGATTGAGCTAAGGATCTTGACAATATCACTGGGCTGAAATCAAGGTGTCAGCAGAACAAGACTCTAGGGATGTCCATTCCTCACCTCTTGGAGCTTCTGGAGACTGCTGGCTTCCTTGGTTTGTGGCTGTATCATTCCTGTCACCACTTTTGTGGTCACATTGTTTCCTCTTCTTTCATCTATCAAATCTCCCTCTACCTCCCTCTACATATGATTGCATTTAGTGCCCACCCTGATAATCCTGAATATTCTATTCAGCTCAAGATTCTTAATTTAATCACATCTGCAAAGATCTTACTATCCTATAAGGTAATATTTACAAGGATCCAGAGATTAGGACCTGACATATTTTGGGGTGGTGGTATTTTTCAGCCTACCACACCCAATATGTTGTCCCATCCCTGTTCCTTCCAGGGTTCAGCCCTCCACCTATTTATCTACACACACGCACACACACACACACACACACACACACACACAAACACACACACACACACCCTCTTTCTCCATCTCTTCCACTTTTCTTTCTTGATAGAGCTGATGGCCAAATCTTTAGCCTTCATTAGCCTGGCAAGCTCAGATCTGTGTATGCATTCTACCTGTAGTGGCAGTGCTGGTGGTACAGTAGGTTTTTGTATATACTTCTAATGCAGCAAAGAAAAAGAAGAAACCAAAGGATAAAGTTAACTACCTGTATTGAAAGAAGTTAAATAGTGTTGTTTTGCTATGTGAAGAAATTGCATGGTATAGTTTAGAAGTTGTTATAAAAAAATGAGTACAGAGACATCTTGCCAGGGAAGAAGCTAATAATAATCACTTGTCTCCAAAGGTAAGCCTTGATTCATCCCTTTCGGGTGGAATTCCATAAGCCAAAATATAAATGCTTCCCAGGAGTCTAGAAGATGCTATCCCTTCTCACCCTCACACCTGTCTGTCCAGGAGACATACTTTTTCAGGCAATAAGGAAACAAGGAGCACATTCTGAAACTTTGAAAATCAGAAATTAAGTGTATACTGNGCCAAAATATAAATGCTTCCCAGGAGTCTAGAAGATGCTATCCCTTCTCACCCTCACACCTGTCTGTCCAGGAGACATACTTTTTCAGGCAATAAGGAAACAAGGAGCACATTCTGAAACTTTGAAAATCAGAAATTAAGTGTATACTGTTTATTTGAGGCTCAATTCTGCACTTTTTATGTGGCTCTTTGGCTACAGTTGAAAGACTTTCTGTTGCTCAGTGAGTGTTATTAAATGTAGAACTGACATATCCAGCCATAGGAGCAGCACTTCTGAAATCTGTATGCTTTAGAAATATAAAAAAGATAAAGAAAAATATTCAGTTACATAGAAATGAAGGAGGAGTTTATTTTAGGGAAAAAAAAGGTTAAAACCAGAAAAGATCTGAGGTTGTTTAGTAAACCTATTCCGTTTAATGACAAGGAAACTGAACTGAGGCCCAGAAAGATAGCAAGATGTATCAGTCAGCCACTGCTGCATAACAAACAACTTCAGACTCTTAGCAGATTAGAACAAGCATATATTTAGGTAATGCCCCTGTGGGCATTTGCTGATTTGGGGTTTCCCTGATCTAGGTTTTTGTGCTTAGGGTAGTTCTGTATCACATTTTAGGTCCTTGGGTATACTCCAAATGACTTTGTCCCAGTGGGCCAACTGGAGTAGGTTTTTCTTGTGGTAATGGTGAACTCAACATTCAGCAAACTAATATCATGGCATCTGGTCCCATCACTTCAGGGCAAATAGATGGGAAAACAATCAAAACAGTGACAGACTTTATTTTGGGGGGCTCCAAAATCACTGCAGATGGTGACTACAGCCATAAAATTANGTAATGGTGAACTCAACATTCAGCAAACTAATATCATGGCATCTGGTCCCATCACTTCAGGGCAAATAGATGGGAAAACAATCAAAACAGTGACAGACTTTATTTTGGGGGGCTCCAAAATCACTGCAGATGGTGACTACAGCCATAAAATTAAAAGATGCTTGCTCCTTGGGTGAAAAGTTATGACCAGCCTAGACAGCATATTAAAATGCAGAGACATTACTTTGCCAATAAAGGTCCATCTAGTCAAAAGTATGATTTTCTGCTAGTCATGTATGGATGTGCAAGTTGGACCATAAAGAAAGCTGAGCACTGAAGAGTTGATGCTTTTGAACTGTGGGGTTGGAGAAGACTCTTGTGAGTCCCTTGAACTGCAAGGAGATCCAACCAGTCCATCCTAAAGAAAATCAGTCCTGAATATTCATTGGAAGGACTGATGTTGACACTGAAACTCCAATACTTTGGCCACCTGATGCGAAGAACTGACTCATTGGGAAAGACCCTGATGCTGGGAAAGATTGAAGGCAGGAGGAGAAGGGGATGATAGTGGGTGAGGTGGTTGGATGACATCACTGACACAATGGACATGAGCTTGAGGAAGCTCTAGGAGTTGGTGATGGACAGGGAAGCCAGGTGTGCTGCAATCCATGGGATCGCAGAGTGGGACATGACTGAGCGACTGAACTGAGCTGAGTGGTGAAAGCACAAGAGAGCAAGTGGATGTGCACAAGGCATTTGAATGTCTGGATTTGGAAATGAAACACTTCTTTCTACCCAGTGTCATTGCCTAAAGTAAGTTACATGGCCAAGCTCAAACTCAAAAGGGCAGGGAAATACTCTCTGTCCACAATGAGACCCTGCCAAGGGTATGGATTTAGTGTGGGATGAAGAATCCGGGCCAATCATTTAATCACCCATGCAAAATTTGCCTAAAGTCAAAAAACTACATAATGTCTCAGTTAGGAGACTGTAATTCTACTACACTGCATAACTAGTTATTTATTTGACTTGGATTTTTCTCTTTTCCAGCCACATAATTAAAAGCCATTCATAGATTTCTATACTTATTATCCACAAAGGCATATGACACATTGATGCGTGTTAAACATGGCCCTGTCTTCATTCAATGTCAACCCAAGTTTCTCCAGCCTGTGAGTGCTAAACTGGTCACATTAAAAAGAAAAGTCCAAATGTCACTGGTTTTTCAAAATCTCTTTCTGATGGCTCATGAGAGGCCATCTCATCTTCTTCCTCTTTACACCTCAAGAATATCTGTTTTTGGTACTCCTCACTGCTACACCAGCCCGTCTAGGAGAGTGCTGATGTCCCAGGTGCCCCAGAACTAGGAACCCTCAAGTCGCCCAAGTGATACTGTGTTCCCTGTAGCCTTCATTCACAGTCCTCAGTAGGGCTTTAATACAATGTGGCTTGGATCTGCACATTCAGAATTTCTCATAAAAATGAGTTCTTAAGTTTCCTAGTTATCCCATCTCTTCAGAGAGTTCAGACATGAGTACAAAGGGCCAGGCTAGGGACCTATATTCAAAAGATCATTTCTGACTCTAACTTCCTTTTCCTTCAACTAAAGATGTAATCTGTTTATAAATATAAATTCACCAAACATATCTGAACCACAGTTAAAGCCTAAACTCAAAGATGAACTCTCAGATTAGCATTAAAAATATTGTAGCCCAAAATGGAATTCAGCAAAGGTGTAAGTCAGTCATTTCCATTAGAAAAGGGAAATTAATGATGAATAGCTGATTTTAGTGACTTGCTTCCTAGCTATCTTATTTTCCCCCCTTAGAAATTACTATTTGACATTTTTTAATGGTTTTTAAAATGCAGTATGTAAGGAACTTCTCAGTTTCATGGGGCATAGCTAAATTGAATTGGAACATGGCAAACCCATTTAATTTTACTGAGAATGCATTTAAAAACTGAGTCTTGTGCTAAATGCTTGTACATATTCCCAAAGGTCACTTTTTTCCTGCTAAGATAAACTCTCAACTTGGCCCTAAAGATGTAGATGAAATGGGAACTTAAACTTCAGCTTTCCTTTTCAGTTGAGAAATCTGCATGCTGCTTCCTTTGTTTAGAAAAACAAAATGGAAAGACCATGGTAGCAAATTCCTTCCTCCTTAGGTACTACTTTGCCTAAGATGCTTCTGAGGCTCATCTGTCCCAGTGCTGTACTTTTATGCTGAACTGTCTTGAAAAATACTGTCTTCTCGAATATATTCATCAAAGAGATAAAAACAAAAAATATTTTTATTTTCTAAATATAAAATTATATTAAGTATGGTTTTACAGACTATACATGTCTACCAGATATTCTGATTCACCCTCATAGAAAAGCACGGCCCTCCCACAAATCACTTTATAAATGCTTCCTAGAAGATTCTATTGGTGAAGCAGATATGCCTCACCCATATCTAGTTGGGCCTTAACCATTTTAGTGGGCAGATCTGATTTCTAGCTGCAAAAATCTTGTCTCTTTCTGAGGATTCTCTCTGGCCACGGAAGCCCTCTCTGTCTATGTACATTGCAGGCCAAAAATGCCAGGAAATCAATGCTCCCTCTCCCAAGAGCTGTCCTTAACCAGTGTCAGATGGGAACAGGTGTGTGAATACCCCAGCTTCCTTGCCCCTCTAGTAGGATAGTTCTGAGCCATGTGTTCTACATGGTTCCTGGACTCCTTAGTGTGATTGAGTTCCAGTTGCCCACTGTGGAAAGTTGGCTGGTAACATACTTTTTATTCATTCCTTCCCTTCCCTGACACATTTCCCTACTCACGTGCCAGAATTTTCTGAATTATCTCACAAATGAATTATTTGTATTAAAATTCATGTCTTAGGATCTGCTTTTGGGAAATTAAATAGGTCACATAAGAACAACAAAGGCATTACATCCTGAGAATAACATTGAGTAGGATACTCTGGCCACTAGGAATATGCAGATATGTAGGATATGGTTCCTCCTCTTATATTGTTAGTCAAGTAGGGAAACATGGACCAAAGCATGTAATAACAGTCTTCTGATATGTATTAACAGAGGGGCTGCATAGGATTTAAGGTCAGTTTCATCACTTTCCAGACCTGTGACCTCAGTTTCATCATCTGAAAAATGGAGGTAATAATAGCAATTACCCCATTGTGAGTATTAAATGAAACAATATGTATAAGTTGCCTAGGGCAGTACCACCTGGCAAATGGTAATGGTTGAACACTAAATTCTCAAGTTGTACACTGACGTACCCTCCTTGGCCACTCTAGTAAATTCTCAAGGGTGAGGCAGAATATTTTAATGAAGGATAATTGACAAATAAAATTGTATATGATTGAAGTATACAATGTGATGATTTGATACACATATTCGTTGTGGAATGATTGCCAAGATCATGATAACTGACACATCTATCATCTCTCATAATGAACTTTTTAATGTGTGTTTGTGTATGTGTGTGTGTGGTGAGAATGTTAAATATCTACTCTCCACAACTTTTAAATATACAGTACCATCTTATTAACTCTAGTCACCATGATGTACATTAGATTCTTAGAACGTATTCATCTCAGAACTGGAAGTTTGTACCGTTTGACCTGTATCTCTCCATTTCCCCCTCTGCTCAGCCCCTCATGACCACCATTCTATTCTCTGTACTCTCTGTTTCTATGAAATCAGTTTTTTGGTTTTTATTTTTATTTTTCTCCAGATTCCACATGTAAGTGATTCTATACAGTATTTATCTTTCTCTGTCTGACTAATTTCCCTTACCATAGAAACCACTCAGGCTCATTCATGTTGTCACAAATAGTAGGATTTCAATGTTTTATGGCTAAATAACATTTCATTATACATGTTTGTGTTGTGTGTATGTGCAACATTTTCTTTATCTATTCATCCATCAGAGGACATGAAGATTGTCTCCATGGCTTGACTATTGTGAATAATGCTGCAGTGACCACGGGGGCACATCTGTCTCTTCAAGATACTGGTTTCCTTTCCTTTGGGTATACCCAGGAGTGGAATCTGCAGGATATTTTAATATTTTTAGAGAAACATAGGGCTATGCAATGTCTTTTGGACACTATGCAAACTAATTTCTTGATGTAGTTCAGAGTTTCAAAATTAGATCTAGTGACAGTACTTTTGATAGCATGATGTCTTTGTGAAACTGGCTGTTCAGCAGCTGCTGTGGTAGAAAACAAATACTAAGTGAAAATCAGTGTAGAGCAGAGCATGAGGGTGATGGTGGCCAATCTGACTCCAAGGTTTGAGAAACTATACAGTGCCCAGCAGGCACACCCATCCCATTGGGAAGTAATTGTGATTATTTAAGAATGAAAGTCTATGATATATATATATATTATACACACACATATACAATTTCCATGCATTGTTTTTTTTCAGATGACTACTAAGTTGTTAAGATACAAATATTCATGAAGTCATTTGAACTTAACTACTTAATGAATGGAGCCCATGAAAAAATTGTATAGACACAGATTGCTGTAAACTGAGAAAGTTTTGAAACCTTGGGTTTAGATATTTTGTCTATTAGATAGCTAATTGAAAGTTGAACTTGATTAAAAATATTTGGCACATACAACTTTGTATCAGCCTACTACTTAAAAATCTCAGTGTCTTCTCATGCCTACCAAGAAAACACCAAATTTCCCAGACCATTATTGCAGACCTTTCTTGTGTTCTTTCATGATTCTTTTCCCCTCCACCACAAACATACTTTTTAGTGTTTAGTATAAAAATCACTGCAGATGGTGATTGCAGCCATGAAATTAAAAGACGCTTACTCCTTGGAAGAAAAGTTATGACCAACCTAGATAGCATATTCAAAAGCAGAGACATTACTTTGCCAACAAAGGTCCGTCTAGTCAAGGCTATGGTTTTTCCAGTGGTTATGTATGGATGTGAGAGTTGGACTGTGAAGAAGGCTGAACACCGAAGAATTGATGATTTTGAACTGTGGTGTTGGAGAAGACTCTTGAAAGTCCCTTGGACTGCAAGGAGATCCAACCATTCCATTCTGAAGGAGACCAGCCCTGGGATTTCTTTGGAGGGAATGATGCTNGTGAGAGTTGGACTGTGAAGAAGGCTGAGCACTGAAGAACTGATGCTTTTGAACTGTGGTGTTGGAGAAGACTCTTGAGAGTCCCTTGGACTGCAAGGAGAGCCAACCAGTCCATTCTGAAGGAGATCAGCCTTGGGATTTCTTTGGAGGGAATGATGCTGAAGCTGAAACTCCAGTACTTTGGCCACCTCATGTGAAGAGTTGACTCATTGGAAAAGACTCTGATGCTGGGAGGGATTGGGGGCAGGAGGAGAAGGGGACAACAGAGGATGAGATGGCTGGATGGCATAACGGACTCGATGGACGTGAGTCAGAGAACTCTGGGAGATGGTGATGGACAGGGAGGCCTGGCGTGCTGCGATTCATGGGGTCACAAAGAGTCGGACACGACTGAGCGACTGAACTGAGCTGAACTGGACTTCATTAAAATTTAAAACTTTTGTGTTGAAAGAATACTGTCAACAAGGTAAAAGGCAACTCATAAAATGGGAGAAAATATTTGCAGATCACATGCCTGGTAAGGGATTAATATTTAGAATATGTAGAAAACTCCTAAACTCAAGAACAGCAACAAATAACCTGTATCAAAAAATGGGCAAAGGACTTAAATAGACATTTTTCCCAAAGAGGATGTAAAATGGCTAGTAAGTATGTGAAAAGATGCTCAGCATCATTAATAATAAGGGAAATGCAAATCAAAACCACAGTGAGATACCACTTCATAGCAATTAGAATGGCTGTTGCTGCTACTGCTGCTAAGTCACGTCAGTCGTGTCCGACTCTGTGCAACCCCATAGACAGAAGCCCACCAGGCTCCCCCGTCCCTGGGATTCTCCAGGCAGGAACACTGGAGTGGGCTGCCACCTCCTTCTCCAATGCATGAAAGCGAAAAGTGAAAGTGAAGTCGCTCAGTCGTGTCTGACTCTAGCGACCCCATGGACTGTAGCCCACGAGGCTCCTCCATCCATGGGATTTCCCAGGCAAGAGTACTGGAGTGGCGTGCAATTGCCTTCTCCAAAAATACAAAAAAAACAGAGTAGTAAGTGTTGGTGAGGATGTGGATGAACTGGAACTTGTATCATTCTGTTAGGGTTGCCATAACAAAATACCACTGACCAGGTGGCTTAAACAACGGAAAATTATTTTCTCGCAGTTTGGAGACTGATGTCTAAGATCAGGGCATGAGCAGGGTTAGGTTTTGGTGGGGCCTCTCTCCTTGACTTGCAGAAGGCCCTCTCCTGGCCATGTCCTCACATTAGCTTTTCCCTGTGCATGCATTTTTGGTGTCTCTTCCACTGACACCAGTCCTGTTGAATTGGGGCCCCACCCTTGTGTCCTCTGTCAACCTTAATTACCTCCTCAAAGGCCACATCTCTAAATACAGTCACATTGGGAGTTAGGGCTTGAAGCTGTGGGGGACACAATTCAGTCCATAACAGAACCATTTGTGCACTGTTGGTGGGAAGGTAAAATGATGTAGCTGGTGTGGAAAACAGTATGGTGGTTCCTTGAAAAATTAAAACTAGAATTGCCATATGACCCACCAGTTCTGCTTCTGAGTGTATATATCTCCAGAAGAACTGATCTCAGATATTTGTATGTGCATGCTCATTGTTAACATTATCCAAAAGATGGGAGAGTCCAAATGTCGATCAGTGGATGAGTAGGTAAAATATAGTATGTGTACACAGTGGAATTATTATTCAGCCTTAAAAAGAAATGAAATTCCAATAGATGCTATAATATGTATGAACCTTGAAGACATCATGGCAGGTGAAAAAAGCCAGTCGTGAAAAAAGAAATACTCTTTAATTCCGCTAGAATTAAGAGGTACTTAGAGTAATCAAAACTATATAGACAAAGTGGAATGGTGGTTGCCAAGGACTGGGTTAAGAGAGGAGTGGGGAGCTACTGTTTAATGGCTACGGAGTTTTGGTTTTACAAGATGAAAAAAGCTTGAATGGATGGGGATAAAAGTTGCAAAACACTATAAATGTACTTAATCCCTCTTAACTGTAAAATGGTAAATGTAAATGTATTTCAAAATTTGAAAAATAATTTTTTTTAAATAGGTTTTTATTGATAATCTTCATTTCCACCTACCCTTAATGGGGGCTTCCCTGGTAGCTCAGTTGGTAAAGAATCCACCTGCAATGCAGGAGACCCTGGTTCGATTCCTGGGTTGGGACTATTCCCTGGAGGAGGGAAAGGCTACCCACTCCAATATCCTGGTCTGGAGAATTCCACAGACTATATAGTCCATAGGATCGATAAGAGTCGGACACAACTTAGTGACTTTCACTTCTCTTTCTTACTAATGCTTCTCTCATTTTACCAAAAAGTCACCTTTCCCTTTGATATCTAAGTGAAATACACTACCCCAGGGAGGATCCCCTTTCGGACACCAAACAGCGTTTATGTCATCGCCCAATGAAGAATATTTGGGTTGTCCTCTCTCTTTTTTTTTAAAGCTATTATGGACAAAGTTGTGGTGAACATTTTTCTACCGGTCTTTTGTTTTCGTGTATCTTAAGCAGATACTTAGAAGTTCAATTGCTGGGTCATGGGTAGTATTTCTCAGACCAGTTTCTAAACTGGTTGTACCATTTTGCTGTCTTTTGAGTAGTGTATGAGTTCTGATTGCTGGAAATCCTTGTATATTTGATTTTGTAAGTCTTTTTAATTTTAGCTGTTCTAGTGGGTGTGTATCGGTGGTTTTAATCTGTTTCCTTAATGACTAATAATAGTGAGCATTTGTCAGACATGTGTTAAAATATTTACTCCCTGTTCTGTAGTTTACCTATTCATTTTTCAGTGTCTGTTGAAGAACAGATTTTAACTATTATGTTTTTCTTTATGATTAATGCTTTCTGGTTCCTTTATAGAAGTCTTTGCTGATACCATCTCAGTCATGGTGTTTTTTTTTTTTTTTTTTTTTTTTTTTTTTTC